>JAFELO010001903.1:1011039-1055009 GCA_017140195.1 Eumaeus atala
ATTACAAAATCGATTATTTTATATAAGGAGGAAACGAGCAGTCGAGGCTTCTGGTGACTACGGATGTGTGTAAGCCTCCGTATAAAGGATATGCAGACAAGCACACGTCCTTTCAATTTCTTCTCCATTAGAAGGGAAATAAACTCATACACACATTTAGTAGGAGCTAGTGCCATGCTGTAGTGCAGCGGAATTGAGCCGGCACGACCGTACCTCTCCCTCACATGATACCGGTAAATTGAAATCTGGTGTCACGTTTCGTGCGGTTTCTGAGCCGCCGGTGGCCCATTGGGGGGAGATAAAAATTGGGAAAAGAAATCGCCATAGTAAATATGTATCAGCATGACTACCGATCATGGGCGTGGGTAGTTTTAAAAAGGCTCCGATTACTCGTTTATCCCCTATACTGTAAAAACAAACACCGGACAAAACCCGCAACGGGAACCCTGCGTCAGTCTGGAGCGAGTCTGGAGAGTCCTAGTGTCGATTGAGATAATCCTACTCTTGTACACACTAAGGAAAGGAGGGTAATGGGTCTATGGGTGTCGGTAGTCTTAAAATTTTTCGACTGACTTTATTTCTCATACATTGCAAACAAATTTAACTCATCAAATATACTTTATATGTCACAAATTGGTCCCAACTGAGTATTCGCTGAACTACACCAGCGCTGTTCGTCCGTTGGGCCCATTTGGTGACGCCACGAAACCGATACGCCGAGTAGAGAGACCACATAGACATAAAACATTCACAGCGCATGTCAACATACATAGTAGCATTGCACAAACATAAATCACACTCGATCATTTCAACATAGGCCATCGTGGGGGAACATGTCCAGCTGCCTATAAAGCTCTAAGCGGAGGTAACTTTTTTATTTATAGCAATCGGTGCCTTCTTTTACGACTACCGACGCCCGTGAACATCCACACAATTACTATGCCGATGCGTTGCCCTCCCTTCTCCAGCCCCCGCTCCCACACTGAAGGTATCACGTTACGGTGGTATTATGTGAGCGAGAGTTACCTCCCCGGTCGTGCCGGCCCAATGACGTTGCACAGGTGGATGCAGTGTCATGTACCATGCATGGCACTACCTCCTCCTAATAGGCACTTAATTTAAGTTTCCTAGTCCATAGTGCTGACTCACGTGTTACATAACGTTGTCGGACGCGACGTGTGCTGTAAATTGAACTCAGTACCCCCTTAGCAAAACCTGCCAGGGCCCTCCTTTAAAGAAACCTACTAAGGCTTTGACCCTATGTTGTACTTTGGTATCTTGATATTGTGTATCTGTCTCGTACAAATTTAACTCTTCCATTTTGTCGATCTAAAGTTATCCTCTTTCTAAGTTCTCTATTTTTATAGGCTAGAGGGGCAAAAGAATCTTGTGACGACTACCGATACGCATAGACATCCGCATTTTCGTTTTCATAGGCTCCAATAGGCCACCGGCTACTCACAAACCAAACGTTGTGTGGCGGTGTCGTGAGCGACTGGTGAGGTACGTGGTCGTACAGGACAATTTCGACTGCAATGCAGCATGGTATCCCTTACAACATAGACACAACAAGGTGTAGCTAGGTATTTTCTCGTGCTATATACAAAAATGTCACTTTCTTTTTTGTCCATCTAATGCTGTCCTTTTCCAATGTTCCATTTCAATTTCTATGCTTTTTAATTTTTTTGTTATATTTTTCATGCCTACTTCAATGATCGCCTAGATAGCCTTACCCCTGGCCCGCCGCCTCTCATGTGATTATGGCTCATAACAAGAATGTATATGTAGAGTTTATATGTAGAGTTTACATGTAGAGTTTATATGTAGAGTTTACATGTAGAGTTTATATGTAGAGTTTCGTATACGATAATGGTGCAGATGACCGTTTGCTGAGTCACAACACGTTCTGTACATCAATTTTTATCATATTCGATATGGCGCGGAGCTTCCTAAATAATAGAACTTTACTGCAAACACCCGCAGCAAACAGTAAATAGTGTACGTACGAAGGCAAGAACTGTTTGCGTTAATCGGAACAACTAAAATTATAATTCTTCGGGTACTTTTAAAAACTTGGTACATCAGGACATCTGTCATCTCAGTCCACCCGTGACCATGGTTGCTGTAAAGCTTCTGAAACGTCGGGCTACATAAATAATTTAATAAATCAATTTAAAAATCCGAAAATATAGTTTTATTGCAATGAGCAAACATTCGCGTAAACTTAAGAGATCAAAATAGCACTACCTCTTACTAAATTTATCCAAACTTCTTCATCCTAGCCTTATTCATGTTTCTATATCATGATATCGGGCTCGACTACCTAATTTTTGGGGAAGTTGACACGGATGCCAGCTTTTACACTAGCGACTACCATCTGACCTCTGCAACCGAGAGGGGATACTAACTCCATCCTAAATTACATCGAATACACGATTCCGGGTTTCCTCACGATGTTTTCCATCACCGCAAGAGCACCCAGAAAATGTACTTAAGTTAGATAAATACATTGGTATAGGTTTCGAATAAAGACCACACAAGTACAAAGCGGTAACCACTATACCATCGAGGCTTCTTATCTCTCCAATGCGACAGCAAAGCAATAAGCAGCGAAAGCATAGCTGTCACTTTCCTTCGGTATCATGTGAGCGAATACCTGTCCTGGCAAATTCAATAACACAGCCGTCAGTAGCAGGTATAGAAGAAACCCCACGCTCGTGCCGACCTAATTCAGCTGTACATGGCACTACCTACTCGCACTTGTTTATTTGTCTGTCCCGCACAGCTGTGTAGCGAACTGTTGCAGCGCGTACGTCATGGAGTCTAAAACAAGTTTTGATCGCCCGGTGATCTCCGGGCGCGAGGTCAACGTACAGCTTCGCATCCTAAATACCCAGATCCTAAAATGAAACTGCCTTACGGACCATGATTGACAGCCTTTATTCAGGTCAGAGCACAGTCCTCATAAAGTTGACGTCATAACTATGATATCATGACGTCATGTATACGTATAATAAAGCTAAAGAGGGTCGGAAGTCTCCATGGAATATACGAGTATTTGGAAAGAGTACTTAGAAATGATAACATTACAGTTTAACATTAAACTACTTTTACGGATTCTGTCGCGGTTTATTTAATTATTTAACAAGCGTTTCAGAAGCTTTACAGCAACCATATTCACGGGTCCACCCGTGATTATTAGTAACATAATGAAATAAACCGCGATAAAATCCGTAAACGTAGTTTTATTGAAATTATTAATATTCGCGTAAACTAAGACATCAACACTTACAAAGCGTGTTTGGAGTTTTTATATGTTTGTCAGTTTGTCAGTTTATTGTCTGTCTGTTTGACCGCTCTTCGCATGATGCTGTCAGCATGGATTCAGGTCCGACAAAATTACATAATGTGGACGTCATAACCATAATATCATAGTGTCATCTATACATATCATAAAGCTAAATAAAGTCTAAAGAAAGCAAAAGGGCAGGGCTTCCCATAATTGGTGGATAAAACTGCAGGGGCTAGAAAAGCGTGACTAGTATTTTTTTTCTGAATGTGATGTCTAACACAAGTGACGTTAAGCCGTCAGTCCCGCGCCTGATTTCTCTCCGGTCGTATCGGATTGCGGACACGACAGGAGAATGACGGAACTGGCAGTGCACTAGCGCCTGCGCACACATTTATGCACTATAATGTCCTGCATGGCCAGCCTCTATAGATCTCTATCTATCGTCCATGGGGCCGCCGTGGCCGAAATTCGCCTAGGACGACATTATAAGACAGGTATGTAAGTTACCATTAAGAAATCGGGAAAGAAGGGAGCACGTGTGCATAATAATTAAGCGATATCGGTGGGCGTTATCAAAATGTTACTAATGCTCCTTAGCCTCCGTATACAATGAATAAAGGTATATCATACGAATCCTAATAATTCGTGTCTGTCTGCAATAAAAGCAAATAGAAGGAAAAGATTTCATAGAAAATTAAGACCTGTATCATCTGGCTCGAGCATCCAATTTTCTTCACAGCTCTGTTAATTAAAAGGATGTTGTAGTACTTCATGTAAATATAAGCTTTAGGAAGTGCAACTTCTCTATTTCTAAGATTTAGCGAAACTATCTTTGTTTCGTCATCTTTAATTTACAACCTCCAAACTTTTTAAATTAATTATTAATTACTTGGATTTTTCTCTACCTACTTGGATTCGTCCTAGCCGAATTTCGGTCACGCTCACGGGAATCTCTATAGAGATTAGCTAACTGCACAGGACATATTATAATGCACAAGTGTGTGCGCAGGGACAAGGGCACTCCCTCTTTCACCTATTCCGATAGGGCGCCAGACCTACGCGACTGGAGCGAAATCAGGCTAAGGACCGACCGAGTTTCTTTATTTGAACACGATAGTCTCAGGAACTACTGGCCAGCACTCGTGATGATACAACAGATAGAAGTTAGTCTCCTTTCCTCCTCCCCCCATGGGCCACCGACCACTAACTTACCACACGACATGCGACACAGAAGATATAATTTTTCGCCGGTATCGTACTAGACCTCCCCGGTCGTGCCGGATTAATTCGGCTGCAAGCAGTAAGGTACTAATTCTTACTTAAAAAAATTCCGAAAAGGAAGCCATTTCGAGATAAAAGTAGCCTATGTGTTTTTTATTATTGTTTGTGCTAACCGTACCTAATCGCAACCGGCGAGTTTGTATGAAGAGACTGATTAATGTCTAAGACCTAAAGCAGGTATGTAAGGAGCACGGAGTGCCACATATCACGATATGAGCAACTCTGCTCCCTCGGCCTACCCAATTAAGAAGCTGACGTAATGATATGTGTCTGTGTTTGTTTGTGCCAATCCAGATCCGATTCGTTGTTTTTAGTGATTTCTTAACTTGCACACGGTATATAATCGATTTTCTCAAAATCTACTAAACGGATTTTAATGCGGGGCCAGTTAATAATTAACGATTGGACCCTATTATACGAGCACGAAGATCTCCCGAGAATAACAAGGACCGGACTGTTATCTTAACACAATATACACTGGAACTTTCCACGGAAATAGCACTATCAATACATGAGAACAGCATAAAAATACGTTTAGTGGATTTTGAGGAAACCAGTCACATACAGACAGACACCTTTTCAGAATTACGATAAAACTATTTTTTTTGCGTAAAATTAAGACATCAATACCTTTTAAGAGCTTTGGTTTTATATTGTGTATACAATTTTTAAGATTAGGATAATTATCAAAGTTTAACAACAAACTTAACCAAATACCCCTCAATACTTGCACTTATCTATTTTTGGCGCCACAAAGGGACTGACGTTGACGTCAACAATGTTATCTATTGTGTACATTTTTTATGGAATAATGAGGCAAAGATCTCGTGTCATTCAGCTTATCTATTATTCGGTGTGTTGATCCCCGGAAGTGGGCGCGCTTCGGTTGAACGGCTCACTACTTGAGTGTTTTATGTTGCAGTAAAACGAATCTATTTTTAATGATACCGTGGTAGCACCGAGCGTATTCTAAATTATACATTACTAGATGTGCACCGTGGTTTATATGTCCAATTCATTTTTTGGAGATAATAATACAAACATTACCATCTACATCTGTGCCAAATTTAGTACAAATCTATTCAGTACATTTTGAGGAAAAAAATAACGTATAAATTTTAATATTTATAATTATTAGTAGAATGAATGAGTCAACATCTTTTATTGAGATAAATAAGTCACCTACAAACTAGATCAAATGATACATCGGACCTAGAGACTAACCTGAGCAATAAAGAAGTCATAACCGGCTCCATAGTTGGTGAACACATGCGGCATGTTGTTCTTCTTACAAATGAAACGACCGCGAGGTAAATTTTAATCGTTGCCGGATAAACCGCAGTAGCGCGAGGGCTCTAACCGGCCGGCCGAGCTTGGAACCACTCGTATCATCACTTTGGAAGGGGTAGTGCCGTGCTGCATAGGAGGATGTAGTGCCATGCATAGTGCATGACACTACATCCTCCTATGCCGGCAAGTCCCGGGAATTACTGCTCGCTCACTTGATAGCGGCGTAAATTGACACCGTCGCTGTCGCGTCTGCACAACCGCACGATTTCTTGGGGGGGGGGGGGGGGTTGGTGACGATAGGAGGGCAACGCATCTGCGTAACTATCATGCGAATGTCCACGGTTATGTTGGAGTGTTCATCAGCTCTTCGTGATAAATTGGTTGGCCTTGGTCGTGTCTATTGTATATATCTATTGGCTGGGACGAAGCTGATATATGCGACTACCTACGTATCACTTGCAACAAATGCCAACAATATGGACACCCAGAGAAATACTGTAGGGCAACCGAAATGGTATGCGGTAAATGCGTAGATACAGGACATCGTAAAGCTGAATGTCACTTACAAAGTGAGTGCTGCGCTACCTGCAAGCGCTTTAAGCGCAAAGAGGCAAGCACTCGTGTAACCAATTCTGCGACCTGCCCAGCTCGTATCTCTGTGGAACAACAGGCAGTCAATATTACTCAATATGGATAAGGAGGGAAATATTATTTCGATAGGACAGCTCAATCTTCAGGGATCAGATGCTGCCACATATGAGCTGCTTGTTATTGCAATTAAAAACTTAGATTCCGTTCTCTTTCAAGAACAGTATGCAACTTCGGTCATAACAAGACTGATTCAGTGTGGAGCTACTCCGAAAGGTGGGATTTTGGTCAATAATGACAGGATTGCGTTTACGCCGCTCCACCATCTGAGTTCCGAATATTGCATTGTCATGCATGTCGATTACTGCATATACATAATCTCAGCGTACTTTCGGTATGGACATGACATAGCGAGTCATCTCGAACACCGAAGTTATGTTCTGGATCACCTAACTGAAAAGTCTATACTGATTGGCGTAGACAACAATGCACGTTCACCACTCTGGTTTTGTGAACGTCGTCAATACTCGGGGCGAGGGCGAGACACAGAGTATATTGAGCAGAGGTCTATTCGTTCACAACAAGCAAGGCCAGCCTCCAACGTTCAACGGACCAAATGGTTATTCTAATGTGGATCTGGCACTCACGACAAGAGGAGTACCGATATCAGAGTGGCGCGTACACGAAGGTGTTAGCTTAAGCGACCATCAGCTAATTACATATCAGGTGTGTAGCAGCCTATCCTTTAGACTACCCCTTCGCGAGAGAGGGATAGATTAGGCCTACTTTCGATCGATGCTATGTTTATCATCAGGATTTGGTCGCAACGGAACAGAGCTTTAGGCGATTGAAGACATTTGCGCATACATGGCACGCGAAGAGGAAGGATAGATAACGACATAGCTGCATCGAGATAATCAGGACTGACGAGGCCGATGATAACTTCTATCTTTGTGGTGTCAGGCTCCAGAAAGGAGAGAGTGAAATAACGAGAGGGCACTTAAATAATGTGTAGGGAATGAAGAATTATACATTGGGAAACAGAGCCGGTGAGCAAAACCCCGTGCATCTCCTATAATTCGCTCAGTAAGCCGAGAGAGGTGGGTAGGAGCATGGGTGGAGGTGGGTAAGTGTCCATGGGCGTCGGTAGGCATCAAAAGGCTCGGATTTCTCGTTTGCCCCCTTATACTATAAAAAAATAAGATAATGTGAAAGGGGACAGGCTGCATTGTAACTTGTACGGGCTGTCACGTGGGGGTTCTTTTCCTTGATGATAACTTCACAAAATAACGTTTATGAGTTTCAGATGGCTTATTGATAGGGAGGAAGGGCAACATTGTATAACAATAGTCCTCGTAATCTTCAAATGTTTCCGAGTACTCGTTTGCCTCGTTTCATCGTTGAATCCCGAAAGATCCTGAGAAAGGTTTTAGTGCATTCGGTCCCTGTTATTCACGTGCCAAGCCGAGGCGAATCACTAGTATGAATATAATATAAACGTTAAAATTTTTAAATTAAAACGTGGTTGGGCGTGGTCGACCAGAGCGTTCCGCATGGGTACACACAAATTGCGGTTTACGTTCTATATTTCGTATAAACGAACCTTTATCACCTGATAGTGTGACCTCATATATTGCTAATGGTAGAGAAAGTTTACAGTGTAGGGGTAAAGGAGCAATCGGAGCCTTTTGTCGACTACAGTTACACATAGACATCCGCACTATTGTCACGCAGGTGCGTTGCGCTCGTGTCCTCCTCCCATCTAATGGGCCATCGTCTGCTTACAAACTTTATGGCAGTGTTATGTGAGCGAGAGGTACGTCTTCGGTCGTGCCGGCGTAATTAGGCTGTAATACTGCATGACACTACCTCTTACTAATTCGGTAAGCATTAGATGGTGTAAATACACACATAACTGATCGAGCATGAGGTACTGATCAAGCGCAGCCTACTAACCCCCAATAAGCAGACCAAAAGTACAGGATACTTTTGGACTGCCTCGTGGTCTAGGGGTGAGGGTGTCCAAACATAAATCATGTCCCGGCTTCGAGTGAAGGTTCGGATCAGAATGTGTTATTGATATTTTCAATTTCTAAAGGCTGTGCGAAGTCTGGATGGTAATTGTATGTTACTCGGAGCCCGTTAAGCCATTGTTCCTGCACCATTTATCTCCAGCGGACTGGCGGACTACCATCCCCTTGGAAATGGGGGATTGAGGGAATTGGGAGAGAGAGCAGAGAATACGAAGCCTGAATTCAACCAGGAGGAGATGATTGAATAAGTGATATCTACGAAGTCGCGTTTCGTGCGGTTTGTGAGTAGCCGGTGGCCCTTTAGTGGGTGAAGTGAAAAGGAGGGCAACGCATCGGCATAGTAATTATGCTAATGTTCATGGGCGTCGGTTGTCGCAGAAGGGCTCCGATTTCTCGTTTGTGCCCCCTATACTATAAAAGAAATGCCATTGTTACATGGTAACATGAGTTGAATACAGTTTACACACATCATAGTTTAGATTGCTTCACGCAATTAATTCCTAAAACTGGGGTATCTCAATATTTAGTAATTAAGGATTGTGACACTAGGCACTAGGTTCTCTTTTTTCCGGGAGTTCTACTACTGATTGGCGGCGCTATTGCTCCCCCCTCTACAGTTCATCGGACTAGCAAAGCCATTTGTGTCTTCTGGTTTAGGGAGACGATAGGGGGACAGACCGCTGGGACCGCTTCCCATCTGGGAGAAAAGAGGGGCTTTTCTCGCAGATGGGAAGAGATGCACCGGGTTGTTTATAGGCGTACCCTATATTGACTATTTTTGGGACTGAAAAGTGGGAGACGGTCCCCCTCTCCTCACTAGTGTGACGGCGCGCGCACGATGTCGTTTATTTTGCAGTGACGTGGATAAGGATAATTGAGCTCGTCTATTGTATGGCATATCAGGGGAGGCCGGCCTCCCCCCCCCTCCCTCCGGCGGAAGGGGTCCGATTCGCGCTCGAAAAGCAACGTAAGTAAGTCGTGGTGATGATTTAATTTACTATTAGACCTCTCTAAAATAATGTTTACATTATTTCTATGGTAATCTGAGCTCTCAGCTCACGGATAAGAAACCGGGTTCATATTCGTAAGCGCTGCGTGAGTTTGTCATTATGCCAGTCATATGTTATGCCTGTGTTTATTATATATAAAACTAGGTTCTCTGTGCTTGAAGATGTGTATGATGCATGCGCGTCAGCAAACATGCTAGACGTAGCACGAGTAGCAGCGCGTAGCTAGCACAAGTTGCATGCTGACACGTGTGCTACGTAAAGCATTCTAATATAGTTTTAATTTTTTTCACTTCTATGACTGCCCGTCATTTTTTTTCTGAAGGATTTCACACGTGAACAGCCAGCGTCAGCAGATCGACATGTAAGCCATTGTTTAACCTGTCATGTTCATCTGAGTAACAATGGCACTCAAGAGCCAAAAAGTAACAATTTAATCAACCACTTCTGCCGTAATAAAAGTAAATACTTGTACAGCACACGAGGCGGTCACGGTTGCGTTAACCCGTTGCTTGCGGTCGCCACAGTTCACGCCAGGCCATTCGTACCCCATGGTGGTGTTTTTTGCAATTAATTTACACAAATTGATTACAACAGTATCGCGAGTATAATTTTAGTAAATTGCTATTTCATATATCAGCAACTGTCGTGTTGTATTTGTAAATTAATACCAACTGGTATTTTTTCGTTACAGCTGCGCTTATGACCGATACGCTACGAAATATGACTGCTATGGGGTTAGGTACACTTTAGGTTTGAAGACTAAGATTGTCCGAATAAATATTTCTCTATCACATCATCATCATTATCAGCCCTTATCAACCCATAGGCCTGGACATAGGCGTCTTTCAATGAACGCCAGGACGAGCGATCTTCTGCTACTCGCATCCATCCTGGACCGGCAACCGCAAGAAGATCATTTTCCCACCTGGTGAATGGTCGACCAACACAAAAACATTTCTCTATAACTTCTTTTTCTTCTATTCTTCGTCCCTTATCCCGTTCCTATATCAGACGATATCGGGGTCCGCTGTCTCATCTAGAGGATTTGACGAGGCCGCCAGTTTTTACACAGACTGCCATCCGATCTCTGCAACCCAGAATGGAAATCAGGCCCAATCCTCATCAGGTCGAATTCGAATCCACGAATCCGGGTTTCCTCACGATGTTTCCTTTTCACCGTAAGAGCACTAAGAGAATGTGCTTAAGTTATAAAAGCTCATTGATGGGATGACGGGGATCGAACCTGAACCACCCGAGCGGAAGTCTGAAGCGCGAACCATAGCAGTCTTGTAAAAAGTTATAACAATACGCTCCAAAAACATTACACTCTCCTTCTGATGTAGACGGTTAAAAGGTTAGGAATTACGCTAGGAATGGACCCCTTATAAAGCTTATGGAAAGAAAATACTCTTTGAGCCTGTACCCTAGAAACAATCCCGAAAGTCTCCCTGTCGGGGTCACTGCGCACTATGAGCGCCTACCATAGCAGTTATTATAGCACGTCCTGTCGCTGTCTGTCTGTCAGTCTATATATCATCACCAGACGCGCGTGTAGAGTAGGGGGCAGGTCATCGATATAGAAGTACATTCTTACGTTTAGTATTATTACTTATGTTCGTTAGAATTGTCCGCCTCGTGGTCTAGTGGTAGCATATTTAAACACAGTCCTGGATTCGAGTTCCAAAGTTTTATTGGGGTTTACGGATTTGTATTAACAGTCCGAAGTCAGGAAGTTGGCGGTGTGTTGGTGGTCCCGAAGTGGACGTTGAGCCGTCGGTTCTGCGCTTAATTTCTCTTCAGTCGCGTCGGATTGCTATCCCAGAATGACGGAACAGACAGTGCACTTGTGATTGCGCCCTCTTTACTATGTCCTGTGCAGTTGGTTAGTCTCTATATAGATGGGCTTCGTGGCCAAACAAATAAATTCTGCTAAGATCATCATTATTATGTTTATTTTAATCGAGAAATACTTACTCGGACATTGTAATCTTCAACTATGGAGTATACTTAACCCCATAGCAGTCATAACTTGTAACAAATCGATCATAAACGCAGAATAATTTTTATATGATTTTTACCAACACATAGAGCGATTCCCGGAGATGATTTTAATATTTTTGTTAGGGGATCCCTGTTGTTAGCCCCTCTTCACGGGAGAAGCCGGGTGGGATCGTTATTACACAATAAAAAAACTACACACTTACATGCACTTGAAACTATAAACTTATGACGTCATTCAGGTAAAAACGGAAACGCCACACATATCTACAGTAGTGTTTTTTTGACCCTTTACTTTAAGTACGGTTCAAACAAGAAATGTTTTAGCTACAGATATATTTATGCTCTACTAGTGACCCTCGCGGCCACAGGATGTATTTAACATTACACAAATAAAAATCATTACATTCCCATACTGTAGAAAAATTCACCATCGTCAATGTTTTGAAAGGTGACAGGTGCAACCTTTCCTATACTATAGGGGTGCGATCGGAGCCTTTTTGCGACCACAGACGCTCATAGATATCTGCATGATGTCCTCATTACCTCCTCCTCTCCACTGGGCTATCGGATACTCACAAGCCGCACGACACGTGACAGCTATGTCACTCTACGGTGGCGTCATGTGAGCGTACCCGGTCGTGCCGGCCCAATTCGGCTGCAATGCAGCATGGCACGACCTCTTACAGTTACTGTCCAACAGCTTCTCATAATACCTACCGACGTCAAAATGCCTGGCAGTTTTGTGCGCTATGTGACAATGGGCCAACGGCCCATCAGAGGGAAGGTATGAAGAAAAACAAGGAATCTACATAACTTCTGATTTCGATTGTGTACTCACTTACATTAAGGCTCAGACATTAAAAAAAAACATTACAAATTATACATATATATGATATACACCTGACTGATGTCATGAGTTGGCTCAGTTGGTAACGTGGCCGTTAGTCCGCGTGTTACGCCGGGATCGCTTGTTCTAATCCTGCCTAGGTCATGGATGTTTATAAATGGATTTCTATGACATAAATCTTAAATATATAACATTTCTTAAATTTTTAAAACAATATAATATATATTTCCGTTGTCTAGTACTTGTAACACAGGTCATTACGGTAGTTAGTGCAAGACTGGGCTTTAGTGGTGTGATCAGTCCACAGATATTTGATCAAATTCCGAACACAAAACTAAGGGGCATGTAATCGTTCCGGTCGGCGACCCAAGGGGTGCGGTGGGGCACCGCGAGGGAATACTATCACAAAACATCGTCTAACTTTGATGAACTTTACCAGTGTAGTATCCGCTTATTGCAGTATCTGTAATAATCATTGACGTGATGGGTAGTGCCATGCTGCATTGCAGCCGAATTGGGCACGATGAGGGAGGTCCTCACATGAGACCGCCGTAATATGACAGACTGTGCTGTCACGTTTCATGTGATATGAGAACCACCGGATAGCTCAAGGAATAAGGAGGAAAGTGGACAACTCACATGCATAGCCGCTATGTGGAGGTTTATGGACGTTGGTAGTCATCAAACGGTACTGACTGCTTGAGACTGATTGTGTACAATAAAATAGATTATAAATTCATTCTTGGAACCGTTGGGGAGCCATTTATAGGAAATATAAAAAAAACAGGTTTCTCAAATATCCCCCTATACTATAAAAGAATATGCCATGAAACCTAGTCTCATGATGATGACCTTCATAACAATCCGATGAAGCTAGATTGAGCTTCCCAGCAGCATAAATTGCGTTCGTGAGCCTATGTCCGGCTGTATCGGACTTGTGGCAGCGCTACCTGCGTCTCGGAATTCCATTCGCATTAAATCGGATGCGGGAATCTTCTAGGAAACGAGTGTGGCGGACGGACCCGTTATTCTAGCTCTCTCACGCTTGGCTAGGTCTCCCCGGCGCCCGAGGCCGGTGACTATGGTATTCGACCCTTGTTATACAAGTAACACGTGCACAACTTGCCGTTAAAACTTAGGAGAAGGAACACATGATATTGTCTTAAAAATGATGGCTACGCCATATTGTTTCCACATTATTGTTGTAAAAGCGTTACGATAGCAGTGTCCTATTAATAAAATTAGTATATTTGTTATTGACGCAATAACTATTGAATGTAATAATCCCCACCATGGGTCAAGCCTTGACGTGGCGGTGGGGCTCAGTAGCCTGGGGTGATCTGAGACACCTTGGGCGAAGCCAATTGAACCGAGGGGTTGGCGGCTCTTAGTACCCCTCCTATAAGATGAGGGGACTAAAGAGCAGGAGGAGGTGCCGCTCTTTGTACCCCTCTTATAAGAAAAGGGGACAAAAGAGAAAAATGGTGGTGCTGTTGCACACGGGACCAGGGGCGTGGATGGGAACCTCACCCCATTGCACTGTTCCAAAGTCGGAGCGGTTGTCTTGTGGTGCGGGACAACACCATCTGTGGAGGTGGTCCCTTCGGGGGCTGACTTGCCGCCGAGGTGGTGAGCACATCACCAAAGGCGACATTGGTGGCACTCGCGGTGGTTTTTGTGGGTATTCGGCACTATATAATGTGCCGCGAGCCCCACACACCACTGGTGCCCATCTAGGGCCAGTGAAGGCGTATAGAAACGTTTCCCCGCGTCAACAAAAAAAGGTATTGAATGTGCTTGGATGAAATTTTGCATAGTTATATATTAATGTGGATTAATTTATTTTTATCACAAAAAAATCTATAGTTAGGAACACGTTATGCAACTACTACCTATTCTATTCTCTACTGTTTAAAGAAATTAAGCGTCTAAGGATATATGACCCATGAAACTGTAATAATATAACATAACTAAAAACAATTGATTATTGGGACTTGTCTGCATAGAGATAACATAGGTAGAGAAGGAAGATACGAAACCTATACTAATTTTGTCTACCTAATCTGGCTGAACTGCTGGCCCAAATTGAATAAATATTTTTTTTACCGAAGAAGTTTCTCGGCTATAACCACGACGTTACGATTAAAAACATGACTTTGTGTACTGGTTTATAAAATACAGAGAACCCATTCTAACCACACATACTCTGTATTAGTTTCAAAGCAACAATACACAGAATCTATTATTTATTTCAAACTTATTACTTAAATTCCGACCGCCATGTCTAATTTAACGTCATTAAAAGCGAGCCATCAAAGATCGAGCTACATTTCTGGGCCATAGTGGCTGCATTCACACGGGGTTCATTCCACTGTTACGTCACAGCGTTTACTACGCGGTCACAAAATAACGCACCTCACTGGCATGCGATCCGTATCTTTCACTCCTCCGCGCTCGCCTTGAAACAGTGGCATTGCTAGCATTCCGCGTCTGAGCGTTGATGTGACGTCATCGAAGCCCAGTCCGACGAAATTCTGAGCGGGTCGTAGACAGCGACACGATATGTTAGAAAGAGAGAGTACATTGATAGCGATAAAAACAGGTGTGCGCACAAGCATCAGCTGTTCGTCCCGCGCTCGTGCCCGTTGTTCGAAATTCGAATTTCGTATAGCGTGCATTGCGGGTAAACTCGCTGGTCGCCAGTTGCCGCCTGGTTTGCCGCGGTCTCGATAAATGGCCGACCCGACTACGGTCACGCGTCATCCCGTGTTTGAGCGGTGATATTTATTAAATATCTTGCCTTTATACCAAATATAAGGTAATAATATCTTTGGAATTGTCTATTTACGAAGAATTAAAACTTGGATATTAATTTATCCGATAAGATTGCGTGGACGTTGGGTAGATAAAAGGACTGAAACAGGTTTTCTGGGGAAAGGCATCTGGCACGAACTAATTGATATCGCATCGGGCGGACTCGTGTTTGTAATTATTATGACTTTGGAATTAAAACTTATTCGTTTTTTAGATTTATTCATTTTGTTTTGGTCATGAAATATTTTTATGCAAGCATCATTGTAGTTACATAAAACGATAATACCTGCAGAGTGTGGAGTATTAATAATAAGATACTGCAATGATAATATTTAAGATGATTATGATAATTGTTCGCGTACTTTTAAAAATTTTTGGACATCAGGACATCTGCCACCTCAGTCCACCCGTGACCATGGTTGCCGTAGAGCTTCTGAAACGTCGGGCTAGTTAAATTATTAAATAAGCCGCGATAAAAATCCAAAAATATAGTTTTATTGCAATGAGCAAACATTCGCCTAAACTTAAAACAACAAATGTTTAAAGTGTGTTCTTTAAAAAATAAAAAATATATTGTAAATTGGTACGTACCCATTATAGGTACATATTTGAATTTTGTTTGGTAATAATTTAACGGTAAAATATTTTGAATTAAGAATTCTACACAGATCTATATTTATGCAAGACAGGCTGTTGTTAACCTTCGTATAGGATTTAAGGTCATGTTCGATAGTTATCTTGTTCGTATCCAGCCAGTGCGTTAACTGTACACTTAAATACGAAGCTATGGACGCCATAGCAAATTACTCTTGACATTCATGTGACCCTGTTTTGAATTCAACTAATTGCCGCATTAGATTGAGTCGAACTTTATGGTGAAGGCGATATAAATTACATTTAAGGATTTAAAAAGTCCTTTATAGATTTCGAATATTTGTTTTTTTTTTGTATAGATGTGGTAGATAGAACTTTCTAGTATATGGGGCGAAAAGAAAGTCGGGCATTGTTGTTGCCATGCAGATGCGTTGACCTCCTCTTCTCCTCCCCTTCCATGGTCTCCACAATGATCTGATGTAGGGCACAATTGGATATTGTACGCACATACATCAGTAAATATGTACTCATCTGTGTTATGTCCTTCGAAAAAACAACCCAATTTAATTGGTTTCGACTCTTGAGTGAGCTCTTTGACATCACATCTCAGGAGGACCACTGGTGCTATGTAGCAGTTGAACCGACGAGACCTCACGATATTCTGTGTCAGTGTTGAGAGCTCCAGGTATACCTCTCAGTGAACAGATATAACATTTAATGACGAACATCTCCTGTTGCCGGTGTATTTATAATTTAGTTCAATCAGGATTCATTACGTGAAGCGTGTTATTGTGGCTATGACCGCCAGTGCGATATTATAACACGCTTCGTACTGTTAATTACACAAACATACATGCATACGTTGCGTGTGTCCATATTAACATTATAAACGCGAAAGTACCGTGTCTGTCTGTGACGTCATCACGGTCGGCCCGCTAAATGAATTGTAGTGAACTTAATATAACAATAATAAAATCTGTGGACTTATCACACCACGTTAGCACAGCCCCGTGCTAAGTACCGTCAGGACTTCTGTACGGGTACTAGACAACGGCAATATATTTAACAGGTATTATCTTTTTAAAATGTTTTGTATAGAAATACATACAATAAACAAGTAAACCAGCACAACTTAGGCGGATATTTTTAGTTGTCAACCAACACTCCAAATCTCCTCGGACTAAGTCGCGGGTGATAGATAATTATCTATTTATAATTTTATATAACTTTCGGACATAATTATCTTCATCCCGTCCCGCGGCTTCGCTTTTTCCTTTGCTTTAGGAATTAAAAAAATATTTTTGTGTGATCCCAGATTGTAATCTTTAAGGTAATCTTTGTTTGAGCTAAATCCGTTCAATATTTATTTGCATGCAAGCATAACATACAGAATAAACTCTAGCATTTATAATGTTAGCACAGTATATCTAATTTGGCGGCCTCACAACGGAAGACGGGAGTGTTCACGGCCTCCTCACCGGTGGACCGACGTGGTTAAGGTGGCGGGGAGCCGCTGGATGCAAGTGGCTCGTGACCGTGTGGCGCTCTATGGGCTCCGCCTATATTCAGTAGTGGACGTCGTCCGCCTGATGATGATGAAATTCGATTTCAATTCTATTACATTTGCAGATAAATTCCCGACGATTCAGATTACAATAGCATCATAGAGATTAAGAAAAGAAGGAATTATCTCTGATACCCAACAACATTGAGCAACAACAGGTGTAGATAGGATAGCTGATGATGAAATGTATTCAACATTTTATTACAATACTAGCGATCCGCTCCGGCTTCGCCCGTGAATAAATGAAAACCTTCCTAGGGATACCTTATCCTATCACGGGTGAAAACCGCATGAAATCCTTAAATTTTGTAATAAACAAGTGACATTGATTTCACGAACTGAGCATACGGTTTTGTGTTACATTGCATACCTTTATTGTTGCATGACAAATGTTTTAATAATAGTAAAGAAAAAAAAAAGAAAATAATTCGCACAATACATTTTGAGAAAATCGGTCACACACGTACAGAGAGCTACTGAGGATTTAGTTTTACAACACGTATAGATGTGGTAATTAACGCTTGGAACAGCCACTTGTGCTTGTATGTCCACCTAGTAAAGGTATAAAACGCAGCGGTTACTGGGCGTAAGTTCACGGCTGGCCGTATCGGTTATCTGTCACGATAGCTGCTGTACGGCGATATTTTATCATCGTGATAAACTCGTTGGTGGCGTCATTAATATTCCCCAACACTTACCAGTAATTACAATATTGTAAAGCGTATTTGGCTTAAGGTGGCGAAGTGCAAATGTTACAGGTTCTTTTATAGCAAAAGGGGGCAAACGAACAATCGGAGCCGTTTTGTTGCCCACTCACGCCCATGGGTATTCGCATGATTGTTACTCAGATGCTTTGCCCTCCTATCATCCGCCTCCAATGGGCCACCGGCTACTCACAAACCGCACGAAACGCGACAGCGCCGCTGTCACTTTAAGGCGGTATCAAGTGAACGAGAGGTACCTCTCCGGTCGTGCCGGCCCAATTCCGTTGCATAGGAGGATGTAATGTCGTGCACTATGCATGGCACTACCTCTCCTATGCAACATGGCACTAGCTCTTCCTAAAAGGTAGTTTGATATAATCGCACCTGCTCGACGGAGGGGCGTTCCTTTGTTAATAACATAGGCGGATAACAGAAGATAGAGAGAGAAGATGCATATGCACTTTTATATAGAATAGGGGGCAAAAGAGAAATCGTAAACTTTTTTGCGACTACCGACGCCTATGAACATCGCTATGATTACTATTCCGGTGCGTTGCCCTCCTTCACCCCAATGGGCCACCGGCTACTCACAAGCCGCACGAAAGGCGACGCTGTAGATGTCACTTTACAGCGGTATTGTGTGAGCGAGAGGTCTTGTTGCATTTTTGTAATCTTTAAAGTTTTAATTATTGTAACATTTTACTTATATAAAATTAGTATTGTATATTTATATGTAATTGTTTATATTTGTATGGCTTCGTATCCCATCTATAATGTGCCTATGTTTGCAAACAATTAAATTAAATTGAATTGAATTGTATATGTCCTGGGCAGTTGGCCAGTGCCTATAGAGATTGCCGCTGCGGCCGAATTTCGGCTGCGAAGACATTAACATTTACGTTATTATTTAAAACTCATACATTTCTGTAGGCGTCGTAAATTAATAAAAATAATTTATAAAATCTTTCATCTATTTAGAGATTTTAATTATTTTCTGAGTACCTACTAATTATATTATTGCCTTGAATAAACCATCGATCTAAAAATACAAATTTAAGTTACAACTTACAATATTTAATAAAGAAGACGGCCATTTTGATAATAATCGCGTTCTAAATTTAAACTTTTTGCACCGGTCTTTTACGCTCCTTCAAATTAGAGATGTGCCGAGTACTTGATAAAAACTCGGTGACACTGCACACATTTATCATTTATGTTATCGTAATCGGCTAAACAACTTGTTTTAAATTAAGTACTTTAAATTAAGATTCAATATTTATTCAACTAATTAGTGCCCTGTCCTATATTATTTAGCTTTCTAAATTGTAACGGAGAAACATTTTTGAAATCAGTACATTATACATAAGTGCAGCATTTGTAAGATTATTCCTTGCAAACATTCAAATCTATCTCCTTTACGTTATTAGTGCCTGCGCTATCTATACATTCTTAGATTTCTTTGAAAGAGGTTTGTGTCCAACTGTGACGCTTCACACGCCCTTACCGCTGTAAGGGCTAATTGCGATGACAAAGATAAATGGATATTTCAACACATATTTATATATGTAATGAGGTACACTTGTTTAGCCTAGTCAGAGCCGGGGTCCCGCAAGGCTCTGTACTATCCCCGACCCTCTACAACTTGTACACCAGCGACCTACCGCGACACCCCAGCGTACAGCTGGCGATGTTCGCGGATGACACCGCATTGTACATAAGGAACGTTCCCAGAGAGGGAGCCAGATTACTCCAAAGGGCCGTCACCGAACTCGGCGAATGGTTCCTTAAATGGAGGATAGATCTAGGTGAACGCGGAAAAGAGTAAGTCGATACTCTTCACCCGAACCAGATCACGCGCGACAGGAGAGCGCGGAAAGAAAAGGAATAAGATGGCCCCTATCCTGCTCGACGGGAACGAAATTCCTAGAGCGGAGACGGTCAAATATCTCGGCGTCACGCTAAATAGATCGATGGACTTCCGGAACCACATCGATAGAGTTATAAAAAAGGCGCAATACGTCCTGTTCAAACTCTATCCGTTGATAAACAAAAGGAGCAAAATGGCTAATAGACATAAGCTCACTTTGTATGTCACATGCATTCGACCGATCTTGGCGTACTGCAGTGCCGCATTCACGCACATACCTCCTCAGCAGATACATCGGCTGCAGAAACTGCAAAACAGGTTCCTACGTACGGCTACTGGTTGCCCCTGGTACGTACGCAATATCGATCTACATTGTGACTTTAAATTGACCTCGATTAAGGGCCACTTCAAAGAACTCTCTCAAAAGTTCTTCGACAGGGCCCTGAATCACCCGAACAGTCTTATAAGAAAGACGTCGGTGTACGATCCGACGCTAATAACCGACTCCTGATATCGTCGGCCGAAGCACGTATTGCACGACGCCGACGACGCGATAGCCGTAGCAGTTGCTAAGTCCACCCTTGCACACAAGCAAAAACACACCCAGACACGCATCCGCAGTAAAATGCCACTAGGGCAAACCCACGGATAGCAGGTTTTAGTCGGTAGTAGGTAGTAGTTATAGCTACACGACCAGACCCGACAAACTCTTCAGGCCCCCTTGGGTCGGTTGGACAGTGCATAAATGCATTCCCCTCCTGCTAGAACCAATACGATATACACCGCTCGTACCGGTCGAGCGTTGAACCTTACATATAATTACACAGCTATAAGACATATGACTGACAGAATGACAAACTCACACACCGCTTACGGAAACGAGCCCGGGTTCGAATCCGTAAGACGTGAGATTAGATAAATGTCGCGATCTTAGTGAGCTCTAATAATAAAAACAAAAATATGATCACGGCTTCTAGCCGATTTGAAATGCAAATCGACCCCATCCGTCAGAGGGTGGGGGAGGAGGCCGGCCTCCTCTGACAAGCCAAACCGAAAAACGAGCTCAACTTTCCTTATACACGTCCCGTAAAATTAAACGGCACCGTGCGCGCGCCGCCCCACTAGCGTGGGGAGGGGGACCGTTTCCCCCTTTTCAGTCCCAAAAATAAATCACGATAGGGTAATGCCCACAAAAATTCCGGTTTGCTTCTTCCCATCTACGGGAAAAGAGGGGAGTCCGTCCCCCTCTCGTCAACCTAAAACCTGAAGATAAAAAAGTCTTCCGTAGACCCGACGAACTGTAGGGGCGAGGGCAACAGCTCCGCCAACAGTAATAGGTCCCTCTGAAAAAAAAAAAAAAAAATTGTTTAGCCTAAAGGATTTAAATGTTTTAATAATAAAATATATTTGAAATTACACATAAACCAGTAAGGATGCAGGAACACTATACCTGCTTTCACCGAGTAATTTGTCCGTGTTCTAGGCTTGATATACAAAATGGTGTGTGTAATCTCTGACATGCAAATAGAATGAAAGAAAACAATTTTATTGATCACTATAACAACATCACATTTGCATAATAATTAAAGTTTTTAAGAAAAAATAAACTTATTTAAATTGAACAATAGAGGAACTAAGAATTTACCCTTTAAGAATGAAATAATGTGATTATGAAGTGAACGGCGCGCGGCGTAAAGGACGTAAGCGCCACGTCTTTATTACGACTTTAACTACCTCATATTTTCTATATATCGCGTATTTTAAATTGCTTCCTAAGGAATACATACTACGCAGTTACCCAGTAAAATTTGTACTCGGCACATCACTACTCGTGGCAGACATTTCTCGTAGGCAGTCAGCACTAACACAAAAGGGAACGATATGTCAACTTTTTAAGCGTACTCCAAATCATTTTGCCGTGACGTTTGCTTTCCATCCCCCTTTTCCTTTACCTGATACTTCCTTTTGTTCAAACAATGGCAGCGCAGACAGGCGCGTTTGTTATTAAAAATGTTAATTTTATGTACGGCGGATCGAGGTCTTTGTAGAGTTGTTACATCTAAGACGTACAGCTGTGTTACAGATTCTTATCGGATGCCTGCACTAACATCTTTTTTTGTATAGTATGAAGCGGGAAACGAGAAATCGGAGCAACCCATCCCCCCCCCTAATGGGCCACTGATGGGGGAGATGGGTCATCTCTCTTGCTTACATGACATTACTACTGCTAATAGTACCCGTGTACTGTGGCTATGTTGTCGTGTTTTGTCCGGTCTGTGACAGGACGGATATCCGATTTATGTTACAAGGTGCCCCCGCGGACGTATGGTCTGCGGGGGCGTATGCTCCCTGTGTAAGGGACTGGCCTGTCACCGAGGTGCCCCGTCGCTGACAGATCCGGGGCACCTCAGTAGAGGCGGCCGACGACACCCGCGGGGTGGTGAGGTTTTAGTGGGTGTTCGGTATAGCCGTGAGCTCCACACACAGACCGGTGGCAGTGCGTAAAACATTTCCACGCGAAAAATAAATAAGAAAGAAGTAATCTCTGTGGCGCTGTAATCTTTGTTGTTAATTTGTCTGCGCTCAGCTAAAGCGTACCAAAGTTCTTGTCTATGGTTTGAAGTATCTTTTTAACTTTTGCATAACATGAAAATCTTCTAATCTTATCTAAAAATCATAAAGTGTGAAAGAGAAACTGTGTGTCAGCTGTACACGCGACAGGAACACACATGATGAACGGACATGATTTAGAAGTGAAAGACGCGCAACAGACGTACGCAACGTTACGCCATTGTTTTTTACTCCTTACTGCGCGCCTTAAACAAGTAAACACTAATGATTGAGATTATTTTTTTATTTTATACCGGGACAAACGATCAGTCGTTGTCTTTTGATAACTACCAACGCCTGTAAATATCCGCGTTATAGTTACGCAAATATTTCATCCTTTCCTCCTCTAGGTCGGGTCACTGTAGAGCAAGCATTGCGTAAAATCTATTTATATCACCTAGTTCTTTGTTTACCTTTACTTTTTCCATCGACCTTTATTAAAAATGCTAGTTATTTAAAAAAATCGACATAGATTGTATTGAAAATAGTTTTTAACATAGAAAATCATAGATTAATAAAACCACGTCAACATAACGTCCTGTCAAAGTGCGTGTTCCCCCGCAAACGCAATTAACGTATACGCACAGGGAACTTCTGAACAAGTGTTTGATATGCAACATATTCCAAACAGGTAGCAGCTTTCACGCGATTACAAACTCTAACACAACGCAATACGGTTTAAAACTATCATGTATCATATTAATATCATTAGCCATTACGATCTCAAACCTAGCGTCAATGACGTCATATGCGCTCTATTAAAACTTGCTATCCGTATTAAGGTTTCGAGGCGTGCGCGGGAGGGGTGGGGAGAAGCGAAAGGTGCAATTCAACCGAGTTGTATGAATGATGAAAGCTTGTTATCGCATTCAAATGGCCTTATGTGCTAATTATCGGAGTGGTTTCTTCCATCAAACGAAGACAATGAGTCATTTGACTCACTCATTCACCTTGTTATGACCGACAATATCGTGGTGGTCTTTTAGTGAACGAATCTTAAATTTTCCATCACCATTATTGAAAGAGCTCGATTCTCGGAATCCGGTTCAATGGGATGCGAGTAGAATGGCACAACGTCTTGTTACCTATGTTGTTAATGAAGGGATTTTTGTGATGAAATATTTCATTTATATATTGAGGTGGTATTTATTAGAACAGGTAGTGCCACGCTGTCTGGAAGCGGAATTGTACCAGCACGACCTACTTACCTCTCGCTAACATAATACCGGCGTAAAGTGACAGCTTTGCCATCTCGTTTAGTACGGTTTGTGAGTAGCCGGTGGCCCGTAGGGGGAAAGAAAGGAGAACAACGCCTTTCCATAACTATAATGCGGATATTTATGGACGTCTGTAGTTATTAAAAGGCTCCGACTTGTTTGTCCCCCTAGAATATAAAAAACGAATAACTTTCATAGACTAAAAGAATCGTTGGTATTAAGATAATATTTATGTTTATCATGATGGTGGTGATGATGGTGATAATATTTATCTGTAATAACATGAGATTGAGAATGTTGTTCTTATTATGCTATGTTGTTACACACCAGATGTTTTTTATTTGTGATAGCCTGGACTATTGGGGGAATGATGTGAAATCATTTTAATGTATTAGCAAACTCACTGATTGTGCATATGTTTGTGGGCGTCGCTCGGTACTCCACCAATACGCTTCCTTGTTTTTGACATTCTGCTAAACAGTTTCTTAAAGTCTAGCAAAATTGAGATTTACCCAAAGTTTTCAAAAAGGTTGTCTTACCAAAGCCTATTTAGCCTTTTGGAAACTTAAGTGACAAATAGACTACGAAGGTTGCCTTTTAGATTATATGTGTATAGCAATTTATGTGATAGTTAAGAATTAAATATCAACAAGTTAGTTGACACACGCGTGAGACCGGTCCATAAAGTACCAAGGTACACAGGCAACCTTCAAATGCTCTGTATAAAAGATGTACAGTAGTCAAAATATGCACTTTGTTAAAATTAGTTAAAAGTATGCGCATAAGGCTTACTTTACAAAAAATATTTTTACATTAAACACTTATTTCAAATAGAATCAGCTTTTTAAAAACGACTTCGAATCACAAGAGTAATGTTGACAAAAAAAAATGTGTTTATGTGCAATCACGGGTACAAGAATGACTGTTTGGTATGAGATTGTGTATCTTGTACTTTTGTGAATCAACGATTAGTAGGTACATTTACAACGTGAAGCCTACTACCTTGAGAGTGAACTAAATAAAGGTAATGGTACATGAGCGATAAACGGCAGGAAGATCATTGATATTCATAAAATCAATGTCAAAGAGCACATTTCCTCAATCAGCGCGCGAAGCGAGCCAAGATGACTCTGTGTGTTACAATTATACGCCTTATATTTGTTTAAACTACCTTACACTGTGTTATACTCTTCGCTGGGATTGTGTTCACAATAGCTAGTAGGTAGGCGATTTAAGAATAATTATGTACCTGTTATATGCGCTTCTTTTTAATGTATAATGTCTCCCACAAACGAGCTTTCAGAGCCGATGACTTTCCTTCCCGTCTCCTCTTTTTTATAGAATAGGGATAAACGAACAATCGGATCATATTTACGTCCACCGACGCCCATGAACATCCACATAATTATTATGCCGATGCGTTGCTTTCCTTTCCCTCGCCCCACCCAGTGGGCCAGTGGCTACTCACATACCACACGAAACCCGACATTGAAGTTGTCACTTTACGGCGGTATCGTGTAAGCGAGATTTATCTCCCCGGTCGTACTTGCCAAATACCGCTGCAAGCACGGCTTGCTATTCGTCTAGAGGAAACTTTTATTTCGCTTCTATTTTCTATTCGTCCACATCAGCCATGAGTAATGATGACATTGTAGGGTTGTGCTAAGTAGAAAAACACCCTGTTGCTAACAGATGCGGATACTGCGCCACGGTGGCCGAAGACACTCGCAGAGCTTTTTAGTCAGTAGCAGTCCTACGGTGCTGAGTCCGATATACCCGTGGACCACATCGTCCACCCAGGTCTGACTAGATGCCGCATAAATGCATTTTTCCTGCGAACGAAAAAATAGAAATACCCAAACCTATCAAGATAAAGTGCGCGAATAGGTAATAAGAACATGGCGAAGGCCGAGGACCGAACAGACTAGACATGCTAAATCATTATTTTTCCAACCGAAATAAAAGAAGGTATATATTTCTTTCTTGACTGCTGTATGCTGATGGATGCGTCCAGTGCAGCTTCATCGCTATAGCGGTCTAGGCGACGGTCTAGGTGAGATTATGGTCGGTAGGGGGAATCCTTTCCCGCACATGGGAATGACGCATCCCGATAGTTATTTAAGATTAGCTGAAATAAGTATTGTTGTGTTTACCGAGGATACATGGCCCTCTCGTCCCCTCGCCCCCCTCTCCTAACAAGGGGGGCAGCTCACGCGCGCCGTAGCTAAAGTAGTGGCCTTGCATTATCGAGGAGCTCGTTGAGCTATCATTACTGGGGGCACCGTGCCCCCCTTCACCAGTGAAGTAGATTTGTTGTATATGTTGCATTACCAAAGACTTTCAAAAGGTCATAATAATACTCAGGCCAACATTTGGTGACTAAACTCTTCTTTTGGTGTTATAATCTTATAATTTCCAATTGTATGTTGGAGGTGTAATAAAAGGTTATAAAACTAATATACACCAAAATCTCTATTTAAAACTACTGCTAGCGATCCCATACCGTTTTGAATACTAAGCATTACGATTTAATGCACCTATGAGTAATAAACACCTAGACTACAACAAAATATCTTAATTAATTAAAAAGTATATCATAATATAGCAGTACAAACAATTATTAACATCTTATCAAATAATTAGAATTTGAGTCACAAAAGAGTGTCTTAATGACGCCCGCTCTGCTCACAATAACTTTTTATTTCCCCGAAAAAACCGTAAAGCTGTTATGAAGCTGGATTTTAAACGTCTAGCAACCCGTCGAGCGACAAATCGGCGGATTAAAGCAGGTAACAAGTTGTTATATGCGGATAATAGATGGCGTCACTGGTCGGTGTAAACGTATTGACGCCATGTTTTAATTTCTTTAATGCTTAATGTCTTGGTAAGCTGGAGAGAGAGTTCTAATTTTACTTAAAGATAAACTCAAATTAAACAAATTTGTAAATGTGTTTATAATGTAATAATAGAAGGTAGATATGGATTTACTAGTTGCGTATTGTAAATGTAGAGAAATGTAGAATCTAGGCCAAACGTATATGAACAGATCTAGAATTATCAGCATAGAATGAAAAATTCACTGAACAAGATTGACAAGTTAAACTAAGCTTCAAAATATTATGAATACTGTATAATTTTATAATAATTAAGTTAAATATTTTACCATAATTTTCTATAAATAAAAGACTGTTAAGTCATTTTGGCGTCGGCTGTATTTACAATAAAAAAATAAATACATCCTTGTAATGAAATTCAAATAAATGATGCCATTTACTACATCAGTACAAGTAAAGATTTGCCTATTAATTTACTTAAGCGATGCCGAAACAACAACCTGTCAAGATATACTCAAGACTCTGCCTATTTCTCAAGTATTATTAAAACTTAAAGGTAAAAAATGAATGGAAATACATGTGTGCATTCCTTTAGCTCCGCCGTTGTCTTGGGTCCGCACGACAGGGGAACTTCCGCCGTCCTTTTAACACCGATACAAAATTACGACTAGCTACAATTAGATATGTGATTTGCTGGTGATTTAAACAGTTACAAACAGTTAGTTAGTTACTTTAACATTTCAGACGACCGGCTGGCCCAGTGGTAACACAGCTCGGGTGCCGTGCCTGTTGTGCCAGAGGTCGCGGGTTAGATTCCCATTTGATGGTTTATCTTGGTATTAACATATATTTGTGTTATAAAAATCCTAAATATAATATTATTATTTATTGGGATCATTAAACACTCAATACTAGGTAAATACGTAAAATAAAATGTATAAAGCAAAACAAGTTTTTATTGCGTTCCCGTTATTTAAATGTTGGTCTTTGTGATGCCTCAATTTTTTTGTGTTTGACGGGGGGAAACGCGGGGAAACGAATTTACTCGCTTTTACCGGCCCTGGGTGGGGTCCGGTGGTGTGTAGGACTCGCGGCACATGATAGTGCCGAATACCCACAAAAATCACCGCGAGTGCCATCAGTGCCGCCTTTGGTGGGGTGCCCCGGAACAACAAATCATCAGGGCACCTCGACAGTTTGTCAGTCCCCTGACTACACTATAGGACAGCCCCATCAACCGTGAGACAGTGCAAGTATGGTTGCCATCCTCGCCTCTGGCCCCATGCGAAAAAGCGCCTCCTCTTGTTTCTCTGTTGTCCCCTCTTTTTATAAGAGCACCACCGTCTTCTGCTCTTTAGCCCCCTTTTCTTATAAGAGGGGTGCAAAGAGCATCCCTCGGTGAAATTGGCTTCGCCTGGTTTCACCCCAGACTACTGAGCTCCACCGCCACGATAAGGCTTAAATCATGGTGCGGAGCGGAATGTCTCCTAGAATAGCTAGATCCAGATAATAGCGGAACACCCGGGCCGAAACGACGTGGGGCAGCGGGGAGATAACAAAAAAAACCGCAAAATCCAGTTCTAGGATCGCCATTTTGTTCCTATTAACGGCAATAGAGCATTCCATGTTTTATGATGACAACACACGTAAATGGCAGAATAATTTAAGTATTTTTTAAGTTTAGACTAGAAACCCTTCTACTCATGCTTCTCTTATCAATGTACTAATAAACCTCGCCATGAGACTTTAGTAGAAGCCAGAAAGCACTTTGGCATGAAAAGTTGCTGGACTTCCGATGGTAACATCCACATCGTACTTTCTGACAAGTCATATAAAGATTGCCTCGGTTCAGGAACTGAAGATTGTAATTACTAAATTTCCAAATCTACTTTCAAGATTCCAAAGGCATACGAACTAGAAAGGATGGAACTGTAAACAAAGAGTCAATCAATGTCCTTAGTCTGAGAAGTTCATAACACCGGCCGGTAATCGCACATAATCTCACTCTGTCCCTTTCATTTTGGTTGCAGTAAGTCATTGACGGTAAGAACTTATCATTACTTTGTATATGTGGTAGTTTTAATTTGTAGGTCTATTTAAATTTTTGATCAACAGTTTTTATATGTAACCAATTGTTATTTACTATTACAAAACTAATGTCAATTATTCAGTGTTGTCTTACCAAATGTGAATCTGACACCAGAATGTCTTCTTTCTATTTTGTTGTGTCCACCAAAATGTTTGACAAGTTAGGAGTGCTTTATTTCGCTTAAGATTAATTGTTGTTTTGTGTTATACATTTATCGGCATGGCCTGGTGTTATGATTTTTTTCTTAATTACTTTATATTTATTCTAGAAATAGTTGATTTTGATTTTAATAGTCTACTTTATTTAATAGTATAGTGCACATATGTGTGTTTTATTTAATACACACAATAGTTTTCTATGATTTGTATAGATAGAATGGTTGTTTGCTTATATGGATTTTTTTTCGTTTATTTCTTTTCTTGACTTGCCAGTGTGTTTTAGGACTCGTTATTGAGTGTTTTTTTATATTACAAATATTTGTTTATTTACAAATATATTTTTATATATTCTATTTTTTTATATATTAGACAATATTCATTCAGTCTACTATTGATATAATTATGGACGATTCCAATAACTTAAACATAAATCCAGGCTTTTTTTCTTGCTCTTCCCCTGAAGATTTGTGAGTTTTGCTAGGAACGATTCCTTTAATGATTCGCTGACTGATTTCACACCTTAGGACTCAAAGTTAAATGGTATATTTTCTATGATATAAATAGATATTCTTTGTTCCTCGGTAAATAATATTTACGATAAACACGCTCGGATCAAACAAACTTGTTTAAAACATTTGCCTATCCCGTGGTAGATATCGGCGTATTAAGAATTTGATGGCCAAGCGGGACAAGGCAAAACACAAATGTAAACGTTGCCCTTCAGAACCTAACATCATAGCATAAAAAAGTTGCGCAACCTCTGTAACAAGGCAATGCAGGGACGCTAAGCGTCGACATATTTTTGTGTCGATACAAAACCTACCTCTTGCACATATGTGGAAATTTCTTGGCACGCTGGGTGTGGGTGAATCATTAAATAGTGATACTGATTTTAAAGATATAGAGTCTCTTAATACATTTTTTGCCACATCACCGCTTACAATATCAAACAATAATAAATCGGCTTGCCTTAAAAGACTTTCTGAATCGAACCCGCCGTCCTGTGTCCCATTTAATTTCAATAGCATCTCCGAGCATGAGGTACACACATGTCTTTTATCTATAACCACTAACTGCGTTTGGCTGTGATGGTCTAAGTAGGGACATGTTAAAATCGATCGCTGATTTACTGTCGCCTGTCATCGCTCACATCTTAAATTTCTCTTTATCTTCTAATAATTTTCCGAATGAGTGGAAGAAGGCTCATGTTACTTCTATCCCAAAAAAAAAACGTATTAGTCCTCTCCTTCCGATTTTCGACCCATCTCAATCTTGCCAATATTATCTAAAATATCAATAATAACGACAAACAAGTCGTATCCAAACAACTTTCTTTTTTTCAGAATGACTGAGGAGGTCATTGGTGTGAAGAGAAAAAGAGACTTGTTTCAGTCCAGTCAGGATTTCGGCCATCACACAGTAGCACTACTGCTCTATTGAAAGTAACGCTATTGAAGATATACGATTAGCTATGGACATCAGGAAGCTCACTATTCTTATCATATTGGACTTTAGCTGTGCGTTTAATTCAGTGAATTATGACGTATTGCTAGACATTCTCAAGTCAATAGGTATATCGCAATCAGCTCTTCATGGGTTCGACTCTTACCTGAGCGGTCACAAACAGCGTATTTACACTTCAGACCATTGTTCCGTGGTGTGAGCTTATAGCTGGTGTTCCGCAAGGGTGAGTCTTATCACCTGTACCGTTTGCGGTGTTTGCTAACGAAATATCCAAAATAATTTCCTCATGTTTTCATTTATATGCAGACGATTTGGAGCTTTATAGGCACTCTACATCAAACAACATAGCTGATGCAATAAGTGTCGTGTCGTAAGTTGTGACCTACAAACATAAAGGAATCACAGGCCATACTCATTGAAAGTAGGCAACTACGTACCAGGATTGATCTGAACACTTTGAATAAAATTATGTACAATAGTAATGTTATTGAGTTTAGTAATAGTGTTATAAATTTAGGTATAATCATTGACTCAGATTTGTCTTGGTACGTACACGTAAATGAAGTGAGTAAGAGATTGCACTACTCCTTGCATGCACTAAAGATGTTATATACTTTTCTACCTTACCGCTACTAAAATTATCTTAGCACGATCTCTTTTACTTCCTCTTCTGGATTATGCGGACGCCTGCTATTTTGATGTGACTGAAGAGCTTTTAATTAAACTAGAACGTCTACAGAATTTATGCATACGGTACACTTATGGGTTGCGTAAATACGACCATATATCGGAATTTCGTAACAGATTAAAATGGCTCCCAATCCGTCACCGCCGGATCTTGCATACGCTAACTATTTTATTTAAGCTCCTAAACTCTACCTCTCCCTCCTATATTTCCGAACGCTTCTCTTACACTCCTCCGAGCGACAGGCCCATTCGATCATGTGTTGTAAAAAAAAGCTCTACCTATTCTTTTTTTAGCTCTCTGTTTTACAAAAAATCCTTGACAGTTCGTGCAGCTCAGTTGTGGAATAATCTTTCCGTTGAGAGATAGAACAGAGCCCATCAGCTGGCGCTTTCAGGTCCCGGGTGAAGAAGCGTTACTTTCATCTTTACATTTAAGTCCATAATCCATAGCAGGTATATATATTATTTTATTTAAATATGGTTTGTTATTTGTATATATTGCATATGTATATTTTTTTGTTTTGTTGTAAATTTGTTTATTTTTTGTATTTTTGCAATTGTTTCTTTAACCTCTTGTGTACCGTACTTTCCGCAAAAAAATTCTCAATTTTGTTTGATCTGCTGGCAGAGACCTCTAAAAGTGATAAGCACACCCTTGTACTTCTCTTAGTATTTATTTAGTTTTAAAATAATTATTTGTGTACATAAAGTATAAATATATTGAAATCTAGAAACAAGGTTTCCTTTAAAGCTTTTTTTTTTCGGAGGGACCTAATACTGATTGGCGGCGCTAGTCCAGCCTCTACAGTTCGACTGACTACAAAGACTTTTTGTCTTCTGGTTATAGGTAGACGATAGGGGGACAGACCCCCCTCTTTTCCCACAGATGGGAAGAGATGAACTGGGTTGATTGTGGGCGTGCCCTATAGTGATTTTTTTTGGGACCGAAAAGGGGGAAGCGGTCTCCCCACTCTAGTGGGACGGCGCGCGCACGATGCCGTTTAAGTTGCGGTGTCGTGGATAAGGATAATTGAGTTCGTTTAGTGTTTGGCTTATCTGAGGAGGCCGGCCTCCTCACCCCCCCCCCTCTCTGACGGAGGGGGAAGCCGTATTTTTAATTTATTTATTATTAGAGCTCTCTAAGGTCGCGTTATTTTATTTCTAGCAATCTAAGCTCTCGACTTATGGATTCGAACCCGGGCTCGTTTCCGTGAACGGTGTGTGTGTTTGACATTCTGTCAGTCATACGTTATAACTGTGTCACTATATGTAAGATTTCACCGCTCGACCGGTACGAGCGGTGTATATCGTATTGGTTCTAGCAGGGGAGAATGCATTTATGCACTGTCCAACCGACCCAAGGGGGCCTGAAGAGTTTGTCGGGTCAGGTCGTGTAGCGATAGCTACTACCTACTACCGAAGAAAAACCTGCTATGGGGGCAAACGACCACTCGAGACCTTTTTGTAATTACCGACGCCCAAGAACATCCACATAATTATTATGCCGATGCGTTACCCCCCTTTACAAAGCTCCAAAACCCCTACCCCTCCTATGCAGTATGGCACCTCTTCCTAAAAGTTTATTACTTACTTAAGTATAAAAAAGGTTTATTTATTCTAGATTTCCGTTAATTAATTATAATTGTAACTGCCATAATGTTCAGATTACCAGAACTTTCATAGATTTCTATTGTAGATAATGTTAATGAATAATGTCTTCTTGTCCTATGGCTTGTGGCTGTGACGCACATTCTTCGCTGTTATCGGCTGATAGCAGGCGAGTGGTCTGAAGTTGTGGCGGACGTGTCTCGCTCGTATTGACATACTTTGGAGTATAACCTGTTACTTATAGCGCATGAGCCCGCCACCGACGGAACTTCCTTGTCTTATACAATATACTCTTGGTTTGCGAATAATGCCATTTTTTTTAATGTTTTAACATAAGTAACGAATATTCGGCGATTATTCGAGATTAGGCTTATTCGGCTCTCCTTAATAATCTGTATTCGGCAGAATGATGCATGCTATTCGATCATAGAGATAATATAGACAGAGAAACCAGCCTTAAACGCGCTCGTCTAAGAAAGAGACAGCAAATGATCAAAAAATATGATCCTCTCTCTATGGAATCGACCTATGCGTTGCTGAAACCCGCATGAAATCCTGCTCAGTAAATTTTGAGAATATGAAATTGTCAAAGTACAATCCACAGACATGACGCTGATTTTCAGTGGCTACTCATTTCCATGTTCGCTTGGAGCGACACAGCGGCCCAATGTCACAGAACTGGCCACGTAATATTTCAAATGATCTAAATCCATACTAATATAATAATGTTTTCGTCTTTGTATAATTGGCAAACGAGAAATTGGAGCCTTTCAACGAATACCGACGCCCATGAACATCAGCATAATTAGATCGAAGCGTTGCCCTCCTTTTCACCTCACCCGCAATGGGCCACCAGATATACACACACCGTAGGTGTCACTTTACGGCGGTATTATGTGAGCGAGATGTAGGTCCCCGGCTGTGCCGGCCCAATTCTGTTGCATAGGAGGATGTATGGTCATGCACCATGCATGGCGCTACCTCCTCCTATCCAGCATGGCACTACCTCTTACGAAGCGACGAATGCACGTTCGCCACTCATACAATAATACAATAAAAGAAATGAGAGTTCATTGCCCGGCCCAAGGCAAGTTAAAAGGCGCGCGACCTCCGGTGACGTCACAGAGGTCCAGCTCACTCGCACCTTCTTATTTTATGTTTTAAGGTTAATTACATTTTTGAAGTAAAACTTCTGGTTCAAATTGATTTTTCTTATAAAACTAGATTACCCGACAAATGTTGTTTTGCCGGACTGGATGAACAACCCTTATCACTTAGGGGTATGGAAGATAGATTGTAGCAGACTCTCAGATCCAATGAACATGCACATAAAATTTGGTAAAAATCGATGGAGCCGTTTTGGAGGTACAGGGTTAATAACACTGTCACACGACAATTTTACATATAAGATAATAAGCTTAAAAAATCAACAATGTTCATTGTAGCAGGTGTCGTTACTTACAGCGTAAAAGTTGAAATTCAAATGTAGACAGAGAACGATTCGTTTGGCGGGACTAAATCTTTAGATGTCTGTTCTGTAGGCTTTCGTCTGTCGTTGCAGTCCTGTTGGTGATGCTAAAAATGAATCTTCCTATCCAAAAGCTTTGTAATGAGATAAAAATTACGCCTAAGACGAACCTGTTGTTTTAATTGTGTGTTGACGTGTAACATCTTTCCTCCCAACTTAAGATGCGGCCAAAAAAAAATGTGTAGTTTGGTTGTAAACTTGGAGCAGTATATGTTATCAGTTCTTAGATTATAATTTATTATTATGTTAGTGTTAAGTGGTCACATGTCATGTGGTAGTGTTAAGTGATAAAAAAGCCTCCAAACTAAAATAAAGTTTAAAAAAAGGACATGTTTCTACACCATTGCTGAATCGTTGGAGCGATTTCATGAAAGGGGACGTAAATCTGCTACAGGAAACCACGAAAACGTGCGCTATTTCAACATCCAATCATGTAACAAATTAATTGGCATCACATTCTCTTCCTCCAGTGAGTAACAGAAAGCTTACAAACCGCAGAAATCGTGTCAGCGTAGCTGATACTTCATGGTATCGTATCAGCGAAAGATATCTTCCAGGTCGGGCCGTCCTAATTTAGCAACAAGACAAGAAGATAGAGGCATCTTCTTGGTTATACGATATACTCGTAAAGGACAACAAGTGTCATACAATCTCTCTCTCTCTTTTCTCATTCATTACACAATGCGCACGCGAGATTGCACAGGCGTAGATGGTACTGCTGCTGTGATATACGGACGGACACACAGAAATTACGAAATTATTAGGGTTCCTTTTTTGGCACCTCTTTTTCCTTATATACTGCCGCGAGGTGACGATGATGTATCAGAGCCTAGTGCCGTGCGAAAAGGATATTGAGTGAGATAACGGTGAGGCGAGAACTGTTAGCGATTCGTTTCGGTCGGCAACTTCATTATGCAACAATAAAACCTTTTCCGATTGCCCCATTCAATTTAACGCCCACGACCCAATATTGAGATGATAGAATCACAAATATAAAGTGGAGTTTACACTGTATATATGACATAAAGCGTTGTATACATCTATATAAAAGCGAAATACCGATCGCTGAATAATCACGAAATCGCAGAAACTATAACACCTATATAAATAACCTATATAATTTTATAACCAAGAATAAAATTTAGCAGGTAGGTACATCGGCATCATACATCGGCTAAAAACGAATTTTACGAAAGTATCCCCACCCCAATGGTGCGTTTTTGGGGATGGAGTACGCGGGTGGAAAACATGTAGTGCTGCTTACTAGAGTTTCAAGTATTGTACACGTAAAGTACAACAAATAAATAAAAAAACTTTATTTTATAGACGTAGGACTGGCGCCGTGGAAACACGTTAATGTTAGTTCGGGTGATGTGCGCATGTTGCGCTAGAGGTCCCGTGTTCGAATCCCACACAGTTCAAGGATAGGTATATGTATTTCTATAAGAAAACTTAAATAAATAAAAAAAGACTTAGGTTATTAAATATACAAATAATATTAAATGTTTCCGTTGTCAAGTATCCGTAACGCAAATCCTAGTGGTACTCAGCACGGGGCTAGGCATCGAGATAGCGTTCTTTCTGTTAATATGCTTTCTGTTATCTGTGGGCCGACGTAGTATGATAAGCCCACTATCCTGTCGCTGATAGTTCCGGGACACTCCATCACAGCGGCCGAAGATTGTTGAACGCGTGTCAAAGCACTTTCCCAGCGTAAAAAAGCATAATAAGAATTAAGTTATTTTTTATTTTATATAATTATCTATCTATACATAATGTACAGATAGATAATTATATAAAATATCATCATGACCATCATGATGACCATCATTATCAGCCCTTATCAGTCCCCTGCTGGACATAGGCCTTTTTTAAGGAACGCCAAGACGACCGATCTCCTGCTACTCGCATCCATCCCGGACGAACTACTGCACGGAGATCGTCTTCGCACCTGGAGAACAGTCGACCAACACTTCGTATTCTTAAATGCGGTCTCAACTCCAGAACCTTAGTGGCAAAGTATAAAGTCAATATCATATATTTGTTATACTATGTTGTTTATGTTTCTCATTGCAAGAATACTGAAAAGCTGTCTCTATCTCCAGTGAGTAACAAAAAGCTTACAAACCGCAGAAATCGTGTCATCATAGCTGATACTTCATGGTATCATGTCAGCGAAAGGTATCTTCCAGGTCGGGCCGTCCTAATTTAGCAACAAGAAGATAGAGGCATCTTCTTGGTTATACGCTGTCGGCGTATTTGGGTGTCTGCCGTCCGAAAACTTGTGAAACAATAAAAATTTTACTTCAAAATCAGAAAGTAACGTTTTTGGCTTGTATTGTAACATTTCTGTGGATCGAATCACGTGCACGAACAGGTACAGTGAGCTCGAAACTTGTTCTGGCTTCTGAATCCTGCGCCGCTGAGTGGTGACGGTCCACCTTGTGTCTGTACATACGGTGACACTTATTGCACTACACTAGCTGTGCACCGAGGTTTATTCGTATAAGTTTCGATTACGTTGTGCAAGCTTTCAACACCATTTTTTTTTCATTGCGACATACTTCAATTGTCCTTTCTTAGCGGTTAATTAGGTCTTGAAAACTACCTATACACCATAGTTGATTAGTCGAGTAGTTTAGCAACAGAAATTGGGACATTCTGCTTTTTGTATAGATTTTTTTTCTGTTTCCCCCCTTTTCATGGGGAAAATAAACTAACCAGACAGAATTGTATTGTAATTTTGTATAAATACAACTTTCCAATACAAAGATTCAGGTTCATAACTTTCATAATGATGAACTTTTATACAAAGTGACTAGTCCTATTTTATTCCCTTGATGGTAGAATTTTCGCAAATTTTGCAATAGAATACTTACTTTCCAACAGTAGCTAAAAAACAATGGCCAATTTACTAGCTTCCAAAATGAGGAACCATATTATACAAACTTATTTCATGCTCCTACCACTACTTCACCCCCTTGAGGACAAAATTTTAGAATTATATTCGAATTATAGTTATAATTACGTAAATACGTGGCACTCAGAAGATCGGATGGCGGATGGACCAGTAGGGTTCTGGAGTGGAGGCCGCGTTTAGGAAAACGATGTCTTGGTTGACCGTGCACCAGGTGGGAAGACGATCTCCGTGGAGTAGCCGGTCCGGGATGGATGCGAGTAGGAGGAGATCGGCCGTCTTGGCGTTCATTGAAGGAGGCCTTTGTCCAGCGGTGGACCAATAAGAGCTGATAATGATGTTGATGTGCAAATGCGTAGACCTTTTTACTTTGAACGTAAAGTTTCATAAAAATACGTGGAACTGCTTCAGAGGAGTTCAACTGTCGCAGTACTAATAACAAAATATTTTTGGAAGTGAAATTTTCGTTAAAGGAGATTGCGTTTTTTACGCAGCATTACGGCCGTGTGAAGGAGGGGGGGGGGGGCACGATACACGTTCCTTGTTGTTTATGACACAGTTTACTTGTCCGTTGCAGTTACACTTCTATTTTATCTGTCCTATTCAGCCACAGATCTGGAAAAACACATACAGTTAGCGTGAAAACCGGGATAATGAAGTTGTGGCACTATTAAATTATGCGCTTTGCAAATACAACTTAAACACGTGCTCGTAAGGTTGACGTTTCAAGGTTATTTCAAGGAATTTTGCGCATCATCCAAATAGAATTTACATTGTAAAAACGATTTAAAATCATACATGTTTGGTTGACACTGCAAAAACATATGTTTATATATAATCACGGAAGCGTTACTTTGACAGCTGAATATGAAATTGTATATCTGAATAGTAAATCAATGGTCCCAGCTATGTAGGAGATGTGAAGGACTTTCATCGGGGACGTGACATGCAGTAATGAGGAAACCGACAAAGAAGAAGATTTTTAGGAGGAGGTACTGCCATACTGCATAGGACGAGGTAGTGCCACGCAAAGTGCATGACGCTAAATCCTCTTATACAATGTAAAATTGGGCCGGCATGATCGGGGAGATACCACTCGTTCACCTTATAGCCGGTGGCCCATTGAGAGGGGCAACGCATCGGAATAGTAATTATGTGGATGTTCATGGGCGTCTGTAATCGTAAAAAACGCTCCGATTGCTCGTTTGCCCCCTACCCTTGCAAAGACAATTGTCCCAGCATACATTTCATTATTTAGTAAATTTAGTAATTATAAGTTGTTTATTTAATCGGTAAGTATACAACAAATATTACCATAAAACAGCAATTATTTTTGTCTCTTAATTGTCATCATCATCAGCAGAACGTCGTCCACCGCTGCACATAGGGCCCCCCGCCACCTTAACCAAGTCTCTCCATCGGGTAGGAGGCCGTCCCACACAGCGTCTTCCAGATTCGGTATACACCGCTCGTACCGGTCGAGCGTTGAAACCTTACAGCTATAAGACATATGACTGACAGAATGACAAACGACAAAGACGAGCTCAACTTTTCCTAAACACGTCCCGTAACATTAAACGGCATCGTGCGCGCGCCGTCTCACTAGCGTGGGGTGGGGGACCGCTCCCCCTTTTCGGTCCCAAAAATAACCACGATAGGGTAATGTCCACTAAAATTCCGGTTTGCTTGTACCCATCTGCGTGAAAGGAGGAGGGTCTGTCCCCCTATCGTCTACCTATAACCAGAAGACAAAAAGTCTTCCGTAATCAGTCGAACTGTTAGGGCTGGACAAGTGTGGCCAATCAGTAGTAGGTCCCTCCGAAAAAAAAAAGCGTCTTCCAGTGCGGGGCCGCCACTCGAGAACCTTCCTTCCCCAACGGCTATCGGTTCTGAGAGCATTGTGGCCTTTGGTGGGAGTTAAATTTAGAAAAAAAGTGTTATTCTATTTATTAACATTTAATTGTTTTTATTTATTAAACTGCACACAGTATACACCAGAGAGAACGACAACATTTACCGGACAAACAAAAACCTTTTCAAGTGAATGCTATAATAAACAGCACTCGTTTTCTTCTATTACCCTTTATATTTAATTATACCTGTAATTACCCCTACTATTAATCACTACACTACATTACATTAGTCATGTTAATAACGCTCTAATAAACGCTGTCGGTAAAGGGTAAAATATAAGAATGGATTTTTTTTTCGTTAAAAGTATAGCGACTTTTAGTATTGTAAGAGATTGATGATTCACGCCTACACGACCGGGAAAGTACGAGTATAAGGTTTTAACGATAGCATGTCTTTTCATGGTGGTAACAAGTGAGCGAGAGGTACCGGTCGTGTTGCTTCAGTTCGGCATCAGGGCAGCATAGCACTACCTCGCATAAAACGGTTTTATCTTTACTTGACGGTGAAATTGATTGACGTGACGTGACGTGTCGTCGCTCCCGACTGTGAAGTAACAGCTGACTCGACCCAGCTGTTATCAGCTTGTGCAAGGTATTCCGGCCGTGGACTGCACAGACCGGTTGCGTTTCATCATCAGCACGCCGTATACAATAGAGCCCCAGTTCTTTTTATAGAATGGGGGGGCAAGCGAGCGATCGAAGACTTTTTACGACTTCCGACGCCCACGAACGTCCACATAATTACTACGCCGGATACTCACTAACCACGCGAAACGAAGCACTGAAGATGTCACTTTACGGTGGTATCAAGTGAGCTAGAGGTCCCCGGTCGTGCCGGCCCAATTCCGTTGCATAGGAGGATGTAGTGTCATGCACTATGTATGGCACTCCTAGGCAGCGTGGCGCTACCCCCTTCTAATAGGATTAGTAAGAAGTTGTGCCATGCTGCATAGCAGCTGAATTGTGCCGACACGACCGGGTGTCTCGCACTAACGTAATATATCTTAAAAATAATAACCATGCTCATGTCACTTCTCCGGCTTGTAAGTTGACGGTGACCCACTGGATGGGACGAGGTGACGAATAGCGTTTGTAGTCATCAAATGGCACCTGTTCCTCGTTTGTTTTTCTATATAGCAAATATATAATAACAATGAACATAATATGTAAACTGCGGAGTATTTGCTCTTCATTTAAGACGTTCTGTTGATTTTACTTAATTTGTTATTACACTTTTTATAAAAAATGTTTTGTAAAATTTGTCCAATTTTATGTAAACAATTTGGCCATAGTCGTGGCGAAATTACTTCTATATATAATAATAATTTCGTAATATAAATATATAATTACAGTTTTAATAATATACATAAGGCTTTTGAAGAAAACTGTTAAATGGATTTTTGTTACATCAAACTACGAATATATAACTGTTCAAATAAACTGTTAGTTTTCCAAATTGAAAAAAAAAAGAGAAGAAAATAATGCCTTGTGTATTTTTTATATAATATTAATTTTGTAAGAATATTAGTGAATAGAAATACTAAAAGCCAGGCGAAGCGTATAAAACCTCACAAGTTCTGCTCAACTGTCAATCAATCTATACTGATAACATAGAGCTCAAAGGTTTGTTCATATGAACGCGCCAACTTCAGGAACTACTGATCCCTATTGAAGAAGTATTTCTGTGTCGAATAGTCCATTTAACGAGGCGTTATACACCACGACGCTACGGTTAATAGAACAGGAGATACGCGGGTCAAATCGCCGGGTGGCGTTAGTGAATTAAATAAGTTTTAACAATGAACATTTGTGTGGTGAAAGATCCCATAAGGTAATAAGAGGTTCTATGGCCGTAGAGTCACATTTTGAGATTAAAACGTCTTACCCGGTGGAATATAATTTGATTCAATGAATTGTATATTTGTAGACATTTTAGTGCTTGATGAGACCGCTGAGTCTATTCGTCGATTAATGGTCGAGACTGGGATGAAGCACGCAGATTTATATTTTAATTGCATAAATAACCGTAACTTCTAAGAGGTAGTACCAACGAGGCAGGCGATAAAATGATGGCTATATTTGTTTGCTCCCGTTTCCGATGTTTCATAGGGGGATAGGATAGACGAGTCTTTCTTGCCAAATCAGGCGAGGACTTGCGGTAGTGCTGAAATATATAACACACGAGACCAACAACATCTTGTAGTTCAATGTTATTCGAACAGTTGACACATATTCGCTGTTATCTTAGAATAATTTACACATCTACTTGGCTGATAACTCCCTGCAGCTGGTGCTATTGTGCCTATATCTCTTTTTATAGTATAGGGGGATAAACGAGAAATCGGAGCCTTTCAACGATTACCAACGCCCATGTACATCAGAATAATTATACCGATGCGTTGCCCTCCTTTTCAACGAGATTCGGGCAATCTCGTAATTCGACACAAAAACTCGCAGAAACTTTCTGTGTATTTTAAGATTACATATATAAATAGTTTTGAAAACACGTGTATGGACTTGTAATATACATATAAGAAGGTATTATTACCTGCTTGTTTGTCGTAAGATATGAAAATAAGTTATTTAAATGTCAATGACATTCTTATCTGTTGGTTTTTAGTGTTGTTGTGCGCGCGCATCGTAAAAATGTGATTTTTTGTGAGAATGATCTCATAACACCTCCCAAAGGCCCCAAAAAACTGTTATTATTTTTTATTTTCGATAAAACTTTATTACATTTTTCTTATATAATTCTGTTATTAGTTGAAGTGGAGCTTCTGTTTAATCGTTTTGATTTTGTACTGAACAGAAAACTTATTGAAGAAGTAAACATGTGTCAAGGCATAACAATTTCTTCCGTTATATATTCATCTTATTTTCACGTAACATGGGAAATAAGTGTGCACTAAGTGCATCGTCATTATCTTCAATCATTATCAGTCCTTATCGGTCCACTGCTGGACATAGGCCTCTTTCAATGAACGCCAAGACGATCGATCTCCTGCTACCCGCATCCATCCCGGAACAGCTCGTGCACGGAAATCGTCATTCCACCTGGTGAACGGTCGGCCAACACTTCAACCAACTAAGTGCACGTGTTAATTCTACTATGTGTAATTTTCATATATTTAATTTATGACAGAAAAACCAGCTCTGTCACTTCATAATACAGATTGGTCATTACATTTATAATATGATGATATTGGATTTGATATAAATACGATTGGCGCCAAATGTGCTATTTCTTCTTAATTTCGGCCAGTATTCAAGGTTACATGAAATAGTTTTTATTGTAAGCAAACACTAAAGTAATATAAAACGTTTAGCGACCTAAAAGCGTTTGGTAATTAGGTTGCCAAACGTCTAATTGACTTTACGTGTAGTGTAAATATGTTGGTTGGTTACGAAGCAATAACGGTGTTATTGGTTCTTATTTACTGTTTTGAGTGTATGCTAAATAAATGTACTTGTTGTAATTACACATTTGTGTAATACCAACATAACAGAAATATGTATATTCAACTATTTAAACATAGAATAATTTATTCAATGTCCGATTGGACTCCTAATTTTTTAAATTAAGTATTTGATTTAATAGAAGATCAAAGGCGCTGCTTACAAATAGGAACAATATTTTTTTTTAAAGTTTCAATCCTTTTATTGTAAACTAGAATTACACATTGCAAGACAAAGACTGGTCGCTATTTGCTTCTGTTTATCGATCCTTGTATTTTGAAGATGTTTGAAAGTACTTCCCTCAACCTCCTCCTACTAATAACTAACTTATTCACTAGAGCGAGAGGTACCTCCTCACGACGTCCACCACTGGACGTAGGCCTCCTCCATAGAGCGCCATACGTCCCGGTCACGAGCCACTTGCATCAATGACTCCCCACCACTCTAACCAAGTCATCGGTCATGCTTACGTGTATTTATGTGTGTGCAACTGGGTACCTGCTTTGAAGTGGTGTTTAAAGTTATGGATCTATAGCAATCTATAAGTATAAGTTCTTACTTATACTGTTATAAGTAATCCTCCTGTGTATATGAATTTCGCCAATTTGTATATAGTAACAGTGACACAGAAAGAGGTAGTGCTTCGTTAGCATGGTGCATGACAATACATCCTCCTATGTAACGGAATTGGGCCGGCACGACCCGGGAACAAGGCCTCTCGCTCACTTGATACCGGCATAAAGTGACGGAGTCGCTGTCGCGCTTCGTGAGACTTGTGAGTAGCCGGTGGTAGCTGCCTGACTTCTGACTGTTATTAATAAATGAAAAATACTAATGACACATTGGTCCAGCCCGGGACTCGCACCCAGGACCTCACGACTGTGGTTGAATACGCTTACTACTAGACCACGAGACAGTCAGCCTCCGCAGAGACAGCTGGTGCACACACTACGAACACCAAAAAGGGCCCCACTTTAGACACCGCTATACACTGTAGGTATATTATCTCTTCTACAATTACAACTAACACTGAAGTGTGGCTGTCCTTCTGTATTGGAGGGATCCCAAGGGAAATGCTCGTAACCGTGTAGTACGGAACCGCTAGCATCTCGCACTTGGCTGTATTGACTTCGCTATCTCTCGTCCTTGTGCCTGTTTATGTATGAGTGAATTACGCACACTTGTGCCTACTAACAACTAATGCTCGCTTTTAGTTTTTATTGGAGTACTCCTTGTTAAAAGATTTATTAGACTTAAACATGAGGAGCGAAATTGTTGGAAACAATAAACAGTAGAGCATAACATCAGTGTATCGCTGTGCCACGCTTATTTTATATATTTCTTTCACTTCACAATCACGTTCATTTGAGTAAACTCCAGTCACGTTTCGAATCTGACACATGTACTAGTATTTTCTTCTTTTTATTTTTTAAAATACAAATTACATTCTATCGGTGATTATACTGTATTCAGCATTCACCATTGATGAAGAGACTAAAAGTCTATAAAGTTGCCTCTGTACATTATACATACACGACCGTATTGACACACACACACACACACACACACACACACACACACACACACACACACACACACACACA
>JAFELO010001903.1:1055016-1072574 GCA_017140195.1 Eumaeus atala
CACACACACACACACACACACACACACACACGCATTCAAACACACACATTCGCGCGCGCAAACACACACACACACACACACAGACACACACACACACACACACGCGCGCGCGCACGCACTTACACGCACGCCTGCAGTCTCGTCTCTTAGACGGACCATAGCTTCCTTCTGTATACCTGTGGCCTCTTGACCACTACCATATAGACAACAACATAGCGCTTATGTCTGTATAACTTGCACCTGTAGCAATGACCTGAATTAAGCATGCACCGTTACCGGCATAAGCTTTACACTGCACTTCTCTTTCTTGCACTGGGATCAGTGCCACCGGAGACCTATGTCAAATCTACAAAATATATGTTTTTTTCTTTCGAAGGGACCTATTACTGTTCGCAGCGCTGTTGCCCTCGCCCCTACAGTACGTCGTGTCTGCGGAAGACTTTTTTGTCTTCAGGTTTTAGGTGGACGATAGGAGGACAGACTCCCATCTGCGGGAAGGGACCCCCTCCTTTCCTCCTAAGATGCAAACCGGAATTTTTGTAGGCATTACCATATGGTGATTACTTTTGGGACCGAAAAGGGGGAAGCTGTCCCCCTACCCACACTAGTGGGACGGCGCGCGCACGATGCCGTTTAATGTTACGGGACGCGTATAAGTATAGAGAGTTGAGTATAGTATTCGGTTTGGCTTGTCAGAGGAGGTCGGCCTCCTCCCCCACCCACCGACGGATGGGGTCGATTTGCGCTTCAAATCGGCTAGAAGCCGTGATCATAATTTAATATTTATTTTTAGAGCTCTCTAAGGTCGCGTTTTATTATTTGTACATTTATCTAAGCCCACGATATACGGATTCGAACCCGGGCTCGTTTCCGTAAGCGGTGTGTGAGTTTGTCATTCTGTCAGTCATATGTCTTATGTCTTATAGCTGTGAAATATATACTTATTTTTGTTTTATATTATAGGGGGACTATATAGCGCCCGCACTCACAAACTACTAACGCTCATTAAACATCCGGATAGTTACTATGCGTTTCCCTCTTATCCTGCTCCCATCCAATGCGCCAAAGATAAAACTGAATCTCATCTCATCATTTAGTAAAAGCTGTATCTAGGATGGTATAGAAAACAAATTTTAGAGCGTAGCCCGGGAGTCGTTCCCCCCACCTCGCAAGAGCAGCGAGACATTGTAACAAGTGGGTCACAAAACAACGTCCACAGATTTTCCCATCGCACGCTGAGCTGCGTCGCAATAGGTTTTGCTGTTAATGGACTGACCTGATTGATGGATCATCTGTGTTTTTATCCGAATGCGTCTAAAGGTGATGTGATGCAAAATACAAAGAATATAATATATTTATGTTTGGACACCTGGCTGAATTTCGAAATGTTTCAGGACACGGTAGGTAATGGCATAACACAATAATCTTCACCGAATCTTGTGTCATTATCTTCCGAAAATATGTGCACGGAGTACTTCTGCACCTGGCCGGGGCGTTAGAACCTCACCTGCAGGTGTAAGTAGCGATCACCCGTCACAAGTAACCGTATGGTAAGAATTTCAAAGACAAATTAGGACCATTTTAAGGCAACTATGATCTTATAACTAGCCAACTGTGCGGGATATAACATACTGCTGAAGTGTGTCCATAGACAAGTACACTCTCCATTCCCTCATTACAATTATTGACATTGAAAATACCTATCACCAGTTGATGAGAGCTTTATTATTTTTAATATTCACCTAAGAGTCATTTGATTTTTTATGAGAAGGGCAAACGGAAACTTGAGAAAGGTGGCGGATGGCGGATGGATGCGGACTGCCCAGTATACGGATGGTCGGCTCTCTAGGGGGGAGGCCTACGTGCAGCAGCACCACCGTGGTTCAAACCTTGTCGCGGCAGCGGAGCTTAGTGGCCTGGGGTGAACCCAGGCGAAGCTAATTGAACCGAGGGGGATCTTTGCACCCCTCTTATAAGAAGAGGGGGCTAAAGGTCAAGAGGAGGAATCGGTCTCGGTACCCCTCTTATAAGAAGACCGGACCAAAGAGCAACAGGAGGAGGTGTTTTTGCGCACTGACAAGGAGCGAGGATGTGTCCCAAAGTACGGGCAGCCCTATCTGTGGAGGTGGAGTTGGTTCCGTAGGGGGCTAACTAGCCGTCGAGGTGCCCTGATTATTTGTTATTCCGGGGAACCTCACCAAGGGTGTTTTTTGTGGGTATTCGGCACTGTCATGTGCCGCGAGTCCCACACACCACTGGACCCCATCCAGGACCAGAGAAGGCGCGTAAATACATTTCACCACGTCAACAAAAGAAAATAAAGGAAGGCCTACGTTCAACAGCAGGTGGATGATGGCTATCTCTTTTTTTCGGAACTGAACTTATGTTGTGGAGGGGTCCAATACAGTAAAATACTTCTTGGGATTGTTATGAATGCTGGCGACGAGACTAAATGCAGTCGCAAAAGTGGCCGACAACCCTCTCTCCCTCAAATGGGAGAGATGCATCCCGATATGAGAGTATTTGTAACTACTATTCCTACCCTAGACAGGCGGTAGGCCTGGGGCAGCTTGCGCGCGGTAGCTCGGTCTCGGCGCTGATGTGAACGTTTGGCTCATGGAGAGGTTCATGGCCGGGGATAGTGTCTATCGCTATAATTTTGCCTATGAATGGTTGCTATTGTTTTGGCGAGCCGGCTTAGTTGTCGCAGTTCTGTTTCACGGTCGGCGCATCCCACTCGATGCTAATCACCGTGTCACGTCTATTTATACCTCGACCAGATGCGAGGCGGACAGAAGATTGTACACATCGATAGTGTTTATTGCTGAAGCACATTAGTAGAGGCGGTGGATGGCTCATGGTTCAAGCCTTGTCGTGGTGGTGGGGCTCAGTAGCCAGGGATGATACGAGACACCTTGGGCGAAGTTAATTGAACCGAGAAGGTGTATGCTCTTTATACTCCTCTTCTTATAAGAGGGGTACAAAGAGGACACACCTTCTCGGTTCAACAGAGCAAAAAACTTTGATGCGGTGCTATTGCGCACGGGGCAAGGGGCGAGGATGTTCTGTAGTGCTGAGCTACCCCATCTGTGGGGGTGGAGTTGGTCCCTTAGGGTCTAACTAGCCGTCGAGGTGCCCTGATGATTGTTGTTCCGGGAACCTCACCAAGGGCGGCACTGATGGCACTCGCGGCGCTTTTTGTGGGTATTCGGTACTATCATGTGCCGCGAGTCCTACACACCACTGGACCACAGCTAGGGCCGGTGAAGGCGCGTAAATGCGTTTCCCCGCGACAATAAAAAAACAAAAAAAAGGCGGTGGATGGTACCCGCGATGTTCTAGTGAGTATTCGGTTCTTCCGCTATTCTTACGCAGAAGATCTCACTCAGGACCAGTAGCAGTGTGCAAATGTTAAGTCTATCATTTTTCAATTGTTTGTGCGCTTGAAGATTTCTATGTCCGATCCTAAAACCCTGAACGGCCTGACGGACGGGTGAGATGTCGTTTCACTCATCTAATAACGCAAGTATTATGACAAAAACAACGCAACAACATATTCACGACAGCTCCCTGATGGGGTAGGCAGAGAAAACAGTGCCACATAACACGATCCTTACATACCTGTATTGCCGCACCCACGTCCATGACTCTCCTTTTACACACACGCCGATTGCAAATACTCTTGCCACCTTCCGATCAATCCGCCGATGATGCCGCATCATGGTACGCCGGTCTTGGTCTTCCCCGGCCGGCCTTCTTTTCCTACATTATTTACCACACATTCACATTGTACATCTGCTTTGTTAACCTTTCACCTGCCATTATTTCTACATGCCCGCACCCACAGAGCATGTCATATCTCATCTTAACTAATACTATTAATACGCAAGTAGCATTAAAATATTTTAGGTCGAGTTTCATTTTAAATTTATCGTGAATTAATTTTATCATTAGACTACTTACTAGGTTTATAACGAATATTCATTGAAATTTTTTTACAGATACGAAACATACGCGGAAAATCGGGAAGAAACGTATTCTCTGAAAGCATAAACACGAAACAGGGCGTGTCTTATTCAAAAATTTAGTAACGTGAAGTAACGCAATAAATGATAATTGATTTAATTAATTTATTTAATTTGTAATGAACAATTTATAAATTTTAGCGCTCTCTCCCTATTCGCATAAACTCAAACCGTGCCGAATTTCAGATTCCCCCCCGATTGCGCTATTCTCTTAAAAAGGGGTGCGAAGTTTTTGCTGCACATTAATACTGTGACTTTATGTCAGTTGAAAGGTATTAAATTGGAACTAATTATAACATTGTTGAACAGCAATAAAACCTATATTTAATTATATCATCATCATTCGACTTTTTCAGTTCCGCTGGTCTCTTTCAATGATCTTTTATCCTGTGCTCTCTTTCAATAAACTTCTATCCAATATTGTCTTTCAATGATCTTTTATCCACTGCTCTTCTGCAATGATCTTTTATCCAGCACCCTCTTACAATTAACTTTTGTAGCCTGTTCCTTTTCAATGATGTTTTCACGTTAGTTTTACGTTAGTTTCCTTATTTTTATGTTGCTTTTCCACACGATTTCACTTGTTTCATTATTTCATACTTTGGGCCCTAAATCGACGGACGACCTGCGCCGGACGTCGGGAAACAACTGGACGAGGAACCAAAGTGAAGATCTGTATCCGTAGTGTATCTTGGGAGAGGCCCAGCAGTGGGAGTTCTCTCAGCGAGAGACAGCCTTAAATCATTTCATATTCGGGTCAATGTTTTTAGCGATTAGTATCTATACTTATATCTGCATTTTTTTTCTAACTACTATCCGTTCCGGATATCTCATGAAATGTGGCAAAAATTCATTGTTTTAAAAAATATATAAAATTTTTGCCTCGAAAACATTACTCGTTACAATGACAACAAGTTCAATTTATGACTGCTTGGATATTTTTTTTTTTAAGTTTTGGTAACATTATCGTTTTCATAGTGATCGAAACGTCTTAGAAAATGCTATATAGCCTGTGGTCACCACAGATAACTTAGGATCCTAATGGTAAGAATTTTTCAAATGTTTTCTCTTTGTAATGCTAGTATAGATACAGACTGCACGATGATTAGGTACAGGCGTGACCAAGACACGTTAGCTCCCCGGCGTAATCAAACCAGTATCCACGATTACTCATCCCACCGTGATAAATATGTACAAATTCTCATTTAGACTCAATACGATGGCCACAATCAGTTGGCTGGCTGCCAACTGTAAGATTAGTGTTCACTTTTTAAAACACTGATTTTTAGGGTTTCTGCAATGTGATCGAGGCATTTTTTTGAAACTTGAGTTTTATACAATTTACTCCTTTAAAAAACTCTTTTACACACGGCACGGAAAAGAGTAAAGTCGTGCGAAATAGTAACTGGCCGCGCGTTACACCAGCATAACGCTTTACCGTAGTTACGTCGCTTACGTCCCGCGAGCGTCTTTTACTTCAAAATCATATTTCTTATTTTATTTTTCGATCAGATATTTTTTCAGTGATGTAATTAAAACCAACTGATGTTTTGATTTATTCTTTTATTTTTTACAAATTCGTCACTTCTTGGCCAAATTTAATAATACAAAATCAACGGGGTGTAGGCAGTTACCTTGAAGGCTTTAATTGTCGTTCGACGCTTAGAAAATGTGGTCATAAATGTCTTTTCTTTTTGACTTTTTAGTAGGATGTTTGCATGCTGCATTACAGCATATATGGGCCCGCACGATCGGGGCACGTACCTTTCGCACATATGACACGTGAGGGTTGTTCTGTATCTTTATGGTGCCTGTACCCATTGGCGAATAGAAGGAAAGGAGTGCAACGCATCTGCATGACAATAATGGGATGTGTATGTGCGTTAAAAGGAGCGAATTTCACGTTTGCCCCCTATACAATAAAAAAGATTTTTGTGCTTTGACTTTCAAGGGCTTGCAGACTTCTTTTGACATAAACTTAATCTTTCCACGCGTTCATAAGAAAAGGGTCTCGACGGACAGATGGACAACAAAATTTCAAATTGTTAATGAATGATTGGTATCTTAAAAATCACGAAGCTGGAGTCGGTTCTACTACATAGATCATTACTAGTGATGAGACCACATCAACTCGCGTCCCCGTGGCGTGGGGTAGTCGCGCCGGGGCCAGCCTGCCGGCCGGTCAACTGTCGCGGGCACTGCGGGGTGCAGTCGGCACCGCAACTGCACACGTCAACGGTGTTAACATCTTTGAACATGCACTTCTCACAGCAAGCTTATATCAATATTGAAACTGATATAGACATGATACTTTAGTTTTTTAAAGGGAGAAAACGAGTTGGTACCTTTCGGTACGCCCACAGGCACCTGTACCACCACCAGTTTTTAAATGTGTATACTGTATATAGTATAATATATTATATACGTAACTTTTTATTATTATGGTATACCAGCAAAATCTCTCTACAACCTACTAAAAGACCTTGGCCTGTCGAGAAATGCAGTAAGTTCCACCTTAGAACGGGTATCTAAAGCTGCATTAGCAGGCTCCTATGAAATTTGGCTAGGTAGGGGGGGGGGGGGGTAAACCTGAGTAGTGAAGGTGAGTGTTGATGCTCATCACGAAGAGGCCTCTTAAACCTACACCCGGACTCACAAGTCCCGGGGCTACTGGGGTTTACTCCTTCTGGCACACGATGGACCCGGCCGGTGAATCCATGGACTGCTAAGAAGTTCGTCTCTCTCTAGGAACAATGGAACATTCAATTATTTCCCAAATTTAAATCTATCTTCTACCTATTATTATTTATACCTTGTTAGACATAGTTTTAGATAATAATAAACTAAATTTATAACGAGATTAATATTTTACACGCAACCCCCGTTTGTTGGTTGTTTCTCTGTCCGATAGAATTCGCAAGGAAGCCATAAGGCATAGAACTAAAGTATCCGATATCACGCGACAAATAAGCTCGCTGAAGTGGCAATGGGCTGGTCACACACTCAGAGAAACAGATGGCAAATGTGCCAGTAAGGTTCTGGAGTGGAGACCGCGTTTAGGAAAACGAATTGTTGGTCGACCGTTTACCAGGATGCGCGTAGCATGTGATCGGTGGTCTTGGCGTTCATTGAGAGAGGCCTATGTCCAGCTGTGGACCGATGGGGGAAATGCGACAGTATATGAACGTACTATTAATGGTGCCTGTTCATTTCCTCTCTACCATAAAATAGCCAGTTTACAGGAAAAGTTAGTATAAGGGCCGACATTAAAGTTGAATTATAACGAGGCCGCGATATTGTGATAAACTAAACAAACACACATACACTTCCATAAATATTTGTATGTAGATAAACGCGGGCATTCCTTGTGGCTCATTTATGCTTTATGCTTAGTGGTTTTGAAATGTATCAGTTTACATTGAATGTAACTGAACCATAGACAAACATTCAAATGTTGTGCTCTTTAGCTTTATGAAGGAACTATCTCTGCCCAGTGTTACACATCCCAAGGGACTTGTTCATATGTACAAGGTCAAACATATTTCTATGTTTTTCAAATTGAAATCTATTTATGTGCCAAACTTCAACCAAATACGTTCAGTAGCTCTTAATCTCACGCCTGTCACACTAAAATAAAAGGACACAAGCAAGTTCCAGCAGTATTATGTGTGAGATTCTTCTTTGACCGCTCTATTCTGACGGAAGACTGTATGATATGTGTCGGGGACGTTCGAAGTGAGATTCGATGTGGGGATGGATCGCCTCCTGCCCCACATATAGGAAGGATGCATCCCGATAGTTGTTTAAGATTAACTATAAGTAACTATTATTATCCAGGCCGAGGTGACCGGGTCCCCTAGCGCTCGTCTCTAACGAGTGGGGCTGCACACGCGCGGAAGCTAAATGTTTGATTTGATTCGGTTGACAAATCGCTTAAGGTGTGTACTAAATAGTTGTACAGACGTGAAGACGAACAGTGACTGTGTCGCGTCTGATACAACTGTGCTTACACACAAACATCCGCATATATTATATTAACATGATAAAACCACCTAAAGTTCCATCGAGGACAATAATAAACAGTCCATATTGGTTTTTCTACTCATTAAAACTAAGATATATGATGGGAATTTGAGTCCTTGACGAGCACCGCAATGATAGCCCAAAACAGTATCTGCATTATATAAAATTGAACCTCACGTGTTGGAAGCTAGAGATGATTATTGTACAGAAGAAAAACAAGATCACTCGAATTCGACTGCCCGCCAGTGAGTGTTGAAGATTACCACGCGCGACGTGGCGAAAACAAAAGTTGGTTAACAGTTCACAGGTACGTCTGTATGTCACTCTTATATGCATACAATATGATAACAATGTAACCTTCCCAGTATTTATGTAGCTCGGTGGGCTCATGAAGAAATACATTCGCGACGACCAGCTGGAGCTGCAGTGCTGGCGGTTAGTCCGCGTGTTACGCCAGAGTTCGCGGGTTCGAATCCTGTAGGTCATGGATGTTTATGTGTGTATTTTATGTATTTCTATAATAAAAATCTTAAATATATAAAATTTCTTAAATCTATAAATGTATTAAATATATATTCCCTTGTCTAGTACCTGTAACACAAATCCTTACGGTACTTAGCACAGGGCTAGGCTAACGTGGTGTGATAAGTCCACAGGTATAATAATAATAATTATTATTATTATATCACGTGTACATGTTGAAAATTGAAAATGCCACCAACTCACAGACAGCATGCTCCAATCTAGAATATTGGTAAGACCCTTGGAGCACAGGTAAATAATGATGCCCAGGAGTTATTACACCAGTGAAACACAAAGCGAGAAAAACAAGGTATTTGCGAAGGGCTCGCGAGGGGCGATAGATTGCACCTCGTTTCTCTGCCCCCCTCTCCCACCCCCGGCGGCGGCCACAAATATTCTCCCATTACCTAATTCGAAAAGTTTATTGCGCCTATGATGTTCGTTTCTTCACCTGTACCGTCGTAAGGCTTTCTGTTCAATTAATCATTATAACAGTTAATTTTTTTATTATACATAAACGAGTAAGTCACAAGGCGAGTAAGCGATGTCCATAGACTTAAGTACTATAGATAGAACACACACGGATACATTCCTTTAAGAATTCATATTTAATTCATTTTTACAAATTGATTTATATGAAAGTAGACATTCCGTATTTCATCATGTCATCATCAGCCGACGTCCACTGCTGCTCCACACATAGGCTTAACATTATATATAATATTTCATATATATCATATTATATATTTAGTTTTGTCTTCGATTAAAGCATAATTTCACGACACTTGAGTTGCATTTTCTCGTACACCCTATTCCTCTTCTTTGATTTGAAATAAAGGGTACACCACGTGTACGCACGTGTGCGTGAACGTTCATATGCGTGTGTGTTGAACTGGATGCATCGTACCTGCCAGGTTATCTGTACATGATCTCCGTTTCAGCACTTGTCTCGAACATGTTTGATAGGGCTTCTTTACATTCACGTTTACATTTGAATAAAATGTAAATTGCTTAAATGTTGTCCGAATTCAGCCAGGTGTGGCGACCTTCGAATAATAGGACCTTTGTGGAGCCACCGGTATGAATTTTCCATTCATTAGACATCTTTTTGTTTGTGATATAAAACAATTTTAACATTAACGATATTTCTAGAAGCCGTTAACCATGAACATGATTCCTCCCCTGTCAAGTCGGAAAAGAAGAATGAGGGAGTAGGGAGTACACTCGACACTTGTGTACCTAATATATAATTCGGCCAACTGTGCAGGACATATTGTCTGCGCAGTCTCTATAGACATGACCACCATAGCCGAAATTCGGCGTAGAGAACATTTTTATGGCCATGTCTAAAATAGAAATTATTTAGTATTTCCTTATTATTATCATCCAAAAATATAAAGTATCAGTACAAACATATTCTGCGCATAAATTATTCTAAAGAAGCTACTGACGCAAATAATGACCACAGTAATGTACTGTGCACGCAATGCGAGAGATCACAAGTTTGGATCCCGCTAACGTCACAGATACGTAGAGATGCATTTATTATGCCGTAATAAAGTACGTTCACTTTATCATAAACGTCATATTGGCACTCACTACGGCCCGTTCACACGAGAAACTTTTAGCGCGCGTTAAAAAATCGTTAAACTGGAACATATGGACGCTCATACATATATGAACAAATAATTGGCCCCCGATGTATGACTTTGTTAACGGATCAATTTTTCCCCCTCATGTTCACCACATTATAAGCATATTTTCACGTGTTATCACATAAGTATTACGTAATCCTACTTAACATACTTTTAAAATACTTAATAATTTAGGCTATTTACAAAACAATGCTTTTAATGTTTTCACCGACGGTTGTGTTATATACACATATTGAATATTACATTACTTGTTCTTTTTTGTATTGAATAAGCTCCACAACTACTGGACCAATTTGATTATTTTACCATTACAATCCTACATTATCTGTAATGAACAAGAAACAAATACAAGTCGTTGCCATGGTAATGTGTAACATTTACGAGGCTGAAATTAAAATTGGTACTTTTATAAATTCATGTCTTAAGTTTATACGAATGTTACTCAATAAAATTAAACTACTCTTACGGATTTTATCGCGATTTATTTAATTACTTAACTAGCCCGACGTTTCAGAAGCTTTACGGGAACCATGGTCACGGGTGTACCCAGAGGACAGATGAATATTTTATTGAATTTTTGTTGAATTTTACCATACTTTTGTAATTTATCCGTGCGATGCGGGGACGGAGTGCTAGTATACAAATATTTATCTCAATTGTAGCATGATTTAAAGTTCTGTCAAAAAACCAACGATAGCTCAGGGAATTGCGTCAAACCAGTACTATGTGATGGTACTTTTTGACACATTTAATGATGTTTTAAATAAATCAATGTCTGTATTTGGAATGTCACCCAATGTATTAATTTCTTTAAAGGATACATGAAGAAATATATTTTTATATCATTAGTGAATTGTTAAATGATAAAATGATTAAAACTTAGCTTGTGATCGCGGCCTATGGCGCTCCTTGGTGGAGGCCTTAGTCCACCTTTAATAGCTGCTGCTAATAATTAGTGAGCCAAGCTAAACTGATAGGTGTGAAATGAAGATTGATAGTATCAGAGGAAAAACCGCATTGATAATACTGGTAAAGCGTCGATGGAAAATGTAAAACTCTTCTGTTGTTTAGTTTTACCAAAGGCTCGATAAAGAACTTACTGTAAAAAAACAGTTAACACAACATATACAGCTTTGTATTTTGACGAGCAATTAAGAATAGACCTTCGAATCGAAATTAGGGCCTTTTGACATCTATCGGCGCCCATAGATATTTATTATTTTTATCATGCGAATGATTTGGTCCACTTTCCTCCTCCCCTCCTATGTGCCACCGGCTCACAACTCACAAACCACACGGTACGCGACGGCATAGCTGTCACTTTACATCGTTGTCGTGTATGCGAGTGACTCCCCGGTCGTGCCGGCCCAGTTCGGCTGCAATGTGGCATGGCACTACCTCTTCCTAACAGTAACTATCAATTCATAACACAGTAAGTGCGGTAACACGTTACATTAACGTTACACTGATATTTGACCCGATTTTACAGTTCACTTTTGACGTGATATCGCATTGTAAGTCGCTAACCGTTAACTAGCTGCATGCACGAAAAAGTATGCCGTCAAAGTTCCGACGCATAGTAACGTTCCGAATGTGCCGAGCCTGCGTGAGAGAGAGCGTAACACGTCCCTTTCTCCCCATCGAGCGATGCGTTCACAGATCGAGAGGAATGTTATCACTTGAAATAATATCGTCCATAAATCTACTTATAGACAACAAGTTTATTTCTTACCGCGGGCCTGCAATATGGCTTCTTTTGAGAGTAATCTTTATTAACAAATCGGGTTAAAGAAGTATTGAAAGTAAAAATGGATAACTCTTATTTCGGACCTTCGCCATGAAGGAACTTATTTAAAAAAACAGTACAAAAAAATTACACGTCAGCCGTAAAACAATTCATTTTCCATTAACATTGACTTATTTTGTTGTAATTAAGAATGTTTTTGTTACGACCTTGGCGTGTGTCAATAGCTTCTACGGAATACATCTACTTTTATCACTCACGGGGCATACACTGCTGAGTACATATACAATACAGTCATAAAATTGTGCATGTAAAGAGCAATGTACAGTGTTCGATTGTCGACGTGGAGTGCTCGAGATAGCAAGCCAAGGAGGTGGTACGGATGACCTACTTGCATTGTGAAGTGGGTCAAAACGTCACGCGTGTCGCGCCAGGTCAAAACACGATATCTACTGAGGATATATCGAGTGCCAGACTATTAGATGGCTCTAGGTGACTAGATGATCACAATTTAGTCGCTGTATCGCCACCAGCCTGTCATTAATCATCACAGACAATGTAAAATGACTGTGCAGAGAGCGCATCGGTAGTGCAAGTAATATTATTGGTTATCACCATATTCAGTTCGGTCACCGATTTGGGCCACTACGACCAGGGACCTTTCGCTCACAACAGTAAGAGTAAGTCGTGTAAACTATGAGTGTCGGTGGCACGTTAGAAGGGAGGAGAGAAGAGGGCAAAAACCTTAATAATAAGTGTGCGGATGTCTATGGACGCCTGTATAAGTATTCGTTAGCACGCTAACAATAAACGAACAGTCGAACGGTCTTGTTGGTTACAGACGCACATAAACATTCGCATAAATGTTATAGAGTTGCGTTGGCTATCGTCCTCTTCTCCAATTGGCCACCGGCTATACACAAACGGCACGAAACCTGACAACGAATCGATTCTGAAAAACTGAGATTCCCGCACACATAACAGAACTTACCATCGGACGTCCGACAGCTCGTTGGCCTCCATAAGCCTTTAAACTACATTCATATTCCAAAGGTTTTATCGAATTTGGTCGGAGAGAGGTTGTCGTGAGTTCTTGACACACTTTCCGCGAGTACGTACCGAGTACGCCACGGTACATAAGCGGATACGTACCACGTATTACAGCGATACGTAAACACAATCACTATACGTACTTTACTCACTGTACTTTGCGAGCTCATGTAGAGCTGCGCTTTTCGTGCGGTTTGTGAGTTTCCTTGTAATCTCCATGTAAATCTCTTAAGAGATGCTGTTCTTGATTCATTTACTAACGGGGTCGGCACGTATAGAAGTATTACGTGACAGGGCAAACGAGTAATCTATTCACTAGACGATAAGTGACTTAGACACATTTATCAGCTATGAGGGACTCCGCGCGCTCATAGGATATGATGATAATAGTTAAATTAGCTATTGTAAACATTCTCATATCCGGATGCATCTCTCCCATGTGCGGAAGAGTGGGGCGTCGATCCCCCTTTAAACCTCAAACCTCGTCTCGCCCGCTCATAGCAATCCGATGAAGCTGTATTGGGTTTCTTCCACAGCATAATATCAGGTCCGAAAATGAAAAATGCTATAAACTATATTTGGAAATAAGTAATATCTTATTTTTCACTAGGAGTGCTTCATCCCGCGGTTTCATCAGTGCAACCTGGTACAAATTCATATTATTTAACTCACACTCCCCTATTTCTCCCCTAACTTCTGAAAATAATTTCATATTAGTCCACTTACAGCGTGAAAGTAATCCAAATTTCATGTTTCTAGGTACAGCAATTTTGGTTGAGCGTTGTCTGTCGCTAATGTCACGACGTCGCTACGCTCACATCCAAAAAAACCTTCCCATTTTCCCGCTAACACAAAGTTATATCTAAATCGCAAATCTTAAAATTGTAAGAAAAATTTGTAACAAGAAAGGAATTCTTTATTTTAAACAAAACATGACGTTTATTATGCTTTTCACACGAGGCGCCTGTATCGCGGGTATGAGATAAAATAATGTGGAAGGTAAAAGATGCGAAAATAGGAATGGGGCGAAGCGCCCGCCCGCCCTAACCGAGGCGGAGCCTTGAGGTGTATTTAGCGGAAATATCAAAGGAATATCTAGTACGCTTGTTAAGGTCACATTTTAATTAGAAATATAATTGTAAGCATCAATATAATAACACTATTTAATAGTATTTTAATATTATAAAATATTTATCAGTATTACTAGCCCGAATTGAAAAGCCATTTAATTAATTTAAAATAACCACATAGATAAATGTTTGATTAAATGTTTTAATTTTTTTATAGTATGGGGGATAAACGAGCCATCGGAGCCTTTGTACGAGTACCGACGCCCACGACCATCAGCATAATTACTATGCCAATGCGTTGCCCACATTTTTACCTCCCCCAATGGGCCACCGGCCACTCACAAGCCACACGAAACGAGACACCGTAGATGTCATTTTACGACGGCATCGAGTAAGCGAGCGGTACCTCCCCGGTCGTGCCGGCCCCATTCCGCTGCAAAACAGCATAGCACTACCTGTTACTAATATAAATAGGTGCAGTCCGTCCCGACTTCACGTGGATATTTCACAAAGTGAACAATTCATTGATTATAAATTTCAATTTCGTCCTCGTTAAACATTACACGTTACTATGACAACAAAGTCAATTTATGACAGAACAACGTCTGCCGGGACAGCCAGTTGTCAATAATTGCATAATTACTACTGCTATATAAAGGATTGCTTTGATATTTTCTTTGTTTTTTTCGATTATCGAATTTTCCGTAGTGTTTAGAAATTATTATATATTTTTTTATAGAATTTGGGAGCAAACGGGAAATCGGAGCCTTTAAGAATACCGACGCCTATGAAGATCCACATAATTACAATGCCGATTGTTGTTGCCCTCCTTTACCCCCCCCCCCCTCTGCTTACAGTTAGAGAGCTGGCGTGAAGATTTGTTTTTGGTGTTGTTTTTGTTGAAAAGTTTGTTTGTTTGTTTGAGCGCGTTAATTTCAGGGCCCACCAGCCCGAATTGAAAAATCCCTTAGTGTTGAATAGTCAACTTATCGAGGAAAGCCATTGGATGCATACCATAACGCTACGACTGATAGCGCCGGAGGTACATAGGTGAAACCGTGAGGTAATGTTAGCTACACATAATACAGTTTGTCGTAGTACAATATTAGAAACCTGTCAAGCGCGACTCGGAAACTCGCATAGAGCGTTTCGTACTAACGGAAGGTACAATCATGCAAGACTGAAGTTGAGACGCATACATTTGCGGGCGGGCCCCTACACTCAGTTGTGTGAAATGAACTTTTGTTCTGTTAGTGGTATAATTATAATCTATCAATTTTATTCCTTTATTTTTATGGTCTTTCTTGCCACATTCGAGGTAGAAAGTATTCAAATACCGTATATGTTTTAGATTCCCGCCATGGTATAAAGTTTAAGTATAATTTGTCGCCGCGTGTGGCAGTGAAGAAATTGGTATCACCAAAACGTATTAGCCATTACCAGTAGGCACAATCTTCGAATTCCCCGCTTATCACTGTTGACCATTGTATGCACTGGCCCGTATATCCAATGTGTGTTTATCAATAAACAAATACTGCTATCAATTACACACTCCGTCCGACCACTAAATAATTTCCATGACTCTGATATTGTTGCCATGTCATTATATATTTTTAACATTGTTGCCCTTTTATTATATACTTTTAACGCTGTTTCCAGGTTATGACATACTTTCAACATTGTTTCCATGTTATAATATACTTAAACATTGTTGCCATACTACTATATACTTTTAGCATTGTTACCATGTTATAATATATTTTTAACATTGTCGCCAGCTTATAATAAACTTTTAACATTGTTGTCATATTACAATATACTTTTAGCACATGTTATAATATACTTTTTAACATTATTTCCAGGTTATAATATACTTTTAACATTGTTACCATGTTATAATATATTTTTTAACATCGTCGACAGCTTATAATAGACTTTTAACATTGTTGTCATATTACAATATACTTTTAGCATTGTTACCATGTTATAATATACTTTTTAACATTGTTGCCAGTTCATAATATACTTATTTTTTATTTAACATTGGGGGCAAACAACCAATCGGTTTACCGAAAGGCAAGTAATTGCTGACGCCCCAAGTGGCTGCAACACCAAAGGTTTCGAAAAATCCTAGTAGATTTAAAGAACATCCATCACATGCAGACACAGCTTTTATGAATTTTTTTAATAATTATAATTTGTAGGATACAAATACTTCGAAAACTGACTTCTGAAAAAAAAAAAAAAAAACTTTAAACGTAAATTTAAAGAAACTACGTTATTTCAGACTGTAATCTGTATCCATGCCAAATTTCATCCAAATCCGATGTAGCTTCTGCTCAAAAGAATAACATACAACAAAAATATTATCAATGTGAATATTAATATCAGTATGATTGTGTCATTTATTTGCATCACTCGTCAAGGGAACAGATGCACTTCCACGTAGGAATAATGGGCCCCTCAACATCCCTCGGCGTATCCCGACATGATAGAAGGGGCTGAAGATACTTAAATATCCCAGACACACTTATGCGGCACCCCTTGATTCTTTTTCTGCGCTTGTACTCTGTGTTCGTACATTTGTTTAAATGCGCAATAATCTCGAACTGTCTCTATCCATTTTCTTTATTCGGTGATTAAATTCTTGTAAAATATATTGGTACAATTGATTTTATTAATAATTCCATAATGTGAATTATTCTGATATCAGCGATCCGGCCGGCCTCGCTCGTGACTGACCAAGTCCTGATTGCTAAATGAAGAAATTAGACATTTTAAACCTTCCTCGATAATTAATCTATCTACTAGTGGAAACCGCATGAAAATATATTCCGTACATTAAAAAAATTGGACCATAGACATCCGTTTCGCGACTTTGTCTTACATGTATACAACATACCATTCGCATGCAGATCCAGCATAGACTGATGATTAGAAGTGGCAATATCCAGGAATTCAGAAGTTCCTAGGTTCCGGTTATAGGAGTAGTTAAAGAATATTTTTTGGTTGTTTTCCCAAGTCCCGGTTAGAAGTGATTAAATAATCATTTACTAACTGGTTGACACTATTTATAATTACAACCTCGGTTTCGTAACCTGAATACAAAAAAGTCTTCGTAGTCAGTCATACTGCTGAGGCTGGACTAGTATTAAGGTCCCTCCGACAAAAAAAAAACCTCGGTTTCGAATGCCACAAAAGTGACACGCTCAACTGTCGCGTTTCGTGTGGTCTGTATACATGTCAACTTATCAATATCAGATGCGAATTTACTCATAGTCTACCCTCTACAGAAGAGCTTGATCGGTGTTTTTCGTGTATAGTGTACGCATATGTCGTAACGAACAATACGTGTGCCAAGGACTAGGCATTCACCGAGCGAGACCACGTGGAATCGACACCATTTCATCTGACTGTGAAATAAGAGAATTGCGATATGACCCCACCTGCGATACTGCAGTTTGTTACC
>JAFELO010001903.1:1072590-1097073 GCA_017140195.1 Eumaeus atala
CCCCCCCCCCCCAATCAAGTAATATCCTACTGGGATATTATATTGGGAAAAAAGAGGGCCGAAGGGCTAGGAAAGTTGTAGAGCGTAGGCCGCGTTTAGGAAGACGAAGTGTCGGACCATTCACCAGGTGGGAAGACGATCTCCGTATATTCACCAGACCGGGATGGATGCGAGTAGCAGGGGAACTGTTTTCTGGTCGTTCGTTGGAGGAGGCCCCACTCGCCCTTATTTCTTTATGAGTAAATTTGTTTAAATTAACTTTTCCCTCGGGCTCCCTGCGATAATATCAAAGTAGTGGTTGCCGCTGTCGATCCTGGCTGACAGGAGTAGCAGCGGTGGCAACTGTGTTCCTTACGCAGGATGTTTTTATGGTATTTCCATGATACGCGTCTACACATACTGACTGATAGATAATTATAAAAATATTTTTTAGCAAGAGGTAGTGCCATGATGCATTGCAGCGGAATTGGACCGGCTCGACCGGGGAGGTACCTCACGCTCACATAATACCACCGTAGAGTGACACCTTCAGTGTCGCGTTTCGTTCGGCTTGTGAGTAGCCGGTGCCCCATTTGGGGAGAGGGGTGAGAAGGAGGGCAACGCATCGGCATAATAATTACGTGTATGTTTATGGAAGTCGGCTGTCGTAAAATGACTTGTCTTCTTGTAGTGAAAAAAATTAATTGATGAATTCGTGAAGAGGGCGTTACGGAACATGAGCGTGAGATTTAAGTTAGTGGAGAAGAAGAGATGTTTGTTCACTACTGTAGGGGCAAGAGAAAGAGAGTTACGTTTCGAATATTACTGAGCAAGAGACGTGCGAGTACACATTTCCTTCTCTCTGCCTATTTTACTAATAATATATAAGTACAGCAATATAAGTTAACTTTATTTACTTCAATCGTAGGGTTTAATTTAACTATAGCTTCTATATATACATATTATAGAACAAAGTCCCTAAAAGCTTTTTGTATGTGGTCGATTTTCTCAAAATCTACAGAACGAATTTTCACGCAGTTTTCACTAATGGATAAGGGTATTCCCGAGGAAGGTTTGAGTGTAGAACTTTCCACGGAGGGAGCCGGGGCGATTCAGTATAAATATTATCATACCTGTATACTTCTTTAATTTGGTGTTCTATGTACTCTGTTTTATCTGGTATTATGAAGCATTGAATAAATTTATTTCTATTCTATTCTAAACTTGTTTCAGGCTCAGAAACTATAACACCCATAAACTTAAAAATGGCGGGTTCCTTTTAGGCTGCAGACATCCGTTTAGAACGAATTGTATAAAAATGAGGATGTGTTTTCGGGGGTGGTGTAGACGGATGAAACAGCGCCGCGCTGCTAGTCTTATTATCATAGCTGCAAAAACTACAACGCATAATCAAAATCAATCAAAGCGTATAACAGAACGTAACACAATCAAATCCTTACATCCAATAGGAATCATTTAACCAAACAACCGTGTACTGTGTTTGAAACCGAAATCCAAATTCGAAAGGGGGTGAATGACATAATTAATCGCGCAACTTCTGTCACTACTAGCTCCCCCTGTCGGGTAAGCGCCGGGAGGGGGGAAAGACCCCATGTAACAAAACGCAAGGGAATTCGAACTCTAACTGTGACGTTTAAGGTTGTTTGGTAACGTGTCTGAGCGTAAGACAGTTTTTCAAACACTTAATTGCAGGGGTATTGTGATTAACCACGGACACACACATTATCGGCTATATTGATTTTATACAAGTTATTATTGTGGACCAATGCGTCTGATTCTCAAATCGTAATTGAAATGTTTGTTCCTGTAACAGCTTGTAAAGCTTGAAAACAGCACATACTAGAGTTACGGGAGTTATTTACACTATAGTGACCTCGTGGACAACGTGAGAGACTTCCGTGCTTTTAAACAATTTTGTCATAAATATTACTGGCAGCAATTAGTGTAACGCAATAAGCCCTAGTCGATAATTAAATATAACGTCTATTCAATGTGTTTTAGCCATCTTCTCCTGGCAACCGTCTCTTTTGTGATTGTTTAAGTCATTGCAATCCCGTACTATCTCCTCTTAGAGTGGGGAGGGAAGCTGGAAAGACATCCTACATGACCTATTTGCTTCTGATTAAACGGGAATGCTAACAACTGCGCATGGCAGTTGTTATTACTGGCAGCAATTAGTGAAACGCAATAAGCCCTAGTCGATAATTAAATATAACGTCTATTCAATGTGTTTTAGCCATCTTCTCCTGGCAACCGTCTCTTTTGTGATTGTTTAAGTCATTGCAATCCCGTACTATCTGGAAACACATCCTACATGACCTATTTGCTTCTGATTAAACGGGAATGCTAACAACTGCGCATGGCAGTTGTTAGCATTCCCTCGGGCTCGCTGCGATCATATCAAAGGGTCACAAGTGGTGGCCGCTGTCAATCCTGGATTCACAGGCGTAGCAGCGGTGGGAAAGTGTGGTGGGGCAGGCCCGTTTAAAAAAAAGCTTTTAAGCTCCGTGCCGCATGGAGCAGTCGATTTGCTTTTTTATAATATTAGGGACGCAAACGATCAATCAGGAACGAGAATTTAGACTACTGCCGACGCCCACAGATATCCACATAATTAAATCATGCAAGAATGCAGGAATGTGACGTGTATTCGTTGCTTTCCTTTCCTCCTCCCCTCCCATGGGCCACCGGCTACTCACAAGCCGCATGAATGCGTAAATTCGAGTCCGGAGTTGTCGCTACGGCGGTGTCAGCATGCAGTACCTTCTATATTGGAGTTTTCTCGGTACGGAAACTTCTTAAGTCGCATGATATGAAAAAAATATGAAGACTGAAATCGTGTGGAATGGTGACCGACTAAGCGTAACACTAGGCTTCGAAACTACTTTACAGATTTGAAAAATTGTAAAACATTAGAGATTAGTCGACGGCGGCGAGATGAGCTAGACTCCTTTCGGAAGGATTGAATCAATCTAGCTCTAAATAGAGAGTAGAGAGGCTTTTACCCATTAGTGGGAGACACCAGGCTATTAATAAGAATAATAATAATAATAGAGATTCGTTTGATAATTTGGATAATGCATCCTCTCCCTTACTAAGAATATTGCCGCACCAAGTACTACCAGTACACATGGTGTCTGTGAGAGATTTCTTTCCTTGGATGGACCTGCTACTGCTGGTGATGCTATCGCATTTGCCATGATAATTCACAGGACTAGCGAAGTCTTAAGCTTTAGGGGGAAGCAGTGTCACGCATTATGTATGGCACTACCTCCTCCCATGCAGCATGGCTCTCCATCATAAAGTTACACCTATACTGTCGCAATTCGTGTGGTTTGTGAGTAGCCGGTGGCCCGTTTGACGGGAAGAGGAAAGGAACGCAGGATGACAATATTGGGCATCGGTAGTCCCCAAAAGGCTTGAATTGCGCGTTTACCCTGTCACACTGTTATTGCCCCGTTACACGATTACTAAAACAGTGTAATTCGGTGTCATTCACTTTCTTTTATCTCTAACCATTTTATGGCCAAATTTTAGGACACGATTATGACTATAAAGATAATACAAGCGCCGCCAACCAGTATTAGGTCCCTCCGAAAAAAAGAAGAAAAGCCAGCCTAAAACGCGTTCGTCTAAGACGAAAGTGACGGCAAATTTGGTTCACTCCGTCTCTCTTTATCCATTCATTCATTCCAATGCGTATGTGAGATTAGATAGACAAAGATAGTAATGAATTCTCATCTTCCTTCTCTATTAACCAACGCAGACACTCGCAGTCATAGGCCTGCATATGCCTTCACTTCTCTTTCTATATTATCTATATTGATTTGACAGTGAAATGCTGTGGCATCGTACATGTTACCATATACATCCGCACTGTAAGAACTGCCGGTACGTCTTTCGATTTATTTGAGGTCAATCTTCTGCATTAATTAGACCAATAGGACGCACGAAACGCGATAGCCTAGCCGCTTCACTCAGTAATGTTGTGAGGTAGATGCGGTGGATATAACATTGACAAACATCGGCAGTTTCGGTCGTGGTTAAACTAAAGCAGACTTGAAATTTATTGAGAGAGTTCAGTTTCGGTATACTATCTCTGTTCGAACGTAATGCCACCATGAAACTATACTGCCCTACCCGTAAGATACTCGTATATTATATGAATAGATAATGCACCTATGCACTATAACATGGCTCTAATAATATATAAATTAAAAATACGGCTTTTGCCGATTTGTAGTGAAAATCGACCCCCTCCGTCAAAGGGGGGGGGGGCGCGAGGAGGCCGGCCTCCTCAGATAAGCCAAACACTAAACGAGCTCAATTATCCTTATCCACGACACCGCAACTTAAACGGCATCGTGCGCGCGCCGTCCCACTAGAGTGGGGAGGGGGACCGCTTCCCCTTTTTCGGTCCCAAAAATAATCACTATAGGGTACGCCCACCTATAACCAGAAGACAAAAAGTCTTCGTAGTCAGTCGAACTGTAGAGGCTGGACTAGCGCCGCCAATCAGTATTAGATCCCTCCGAAAAAAAAAAACACTATAACATGACCTGCGCAGTTGTCTGCGCTCTCTATATTCTGTTTATTTGTCCAATTATATAGCGACCATTGATTGACAATGTATTTTTGTTAATCAGCGATAGCAAAATACATTTTCTTTCTCCGCGCCATGCCGGGGCGCGACACTAGTTATAAAATCCCGTTAACGACCCGGCAAGGCAATCCTCAATTATGCGCGGCAATGGTGGCTGCGACCGCCTGATACTGACAGTGCAGTCACAATAAACGTGGCGATGGCGATGTGGCCCATATATTTTTGGCTTTCTTTTTTTATAGCATAAGAGGACAAACCAGCAGTCGGGGCCAGAACAGACGTCAATTATTATATTGTTATTTTATTTGTATAATTTATAATATTTTTTGAATGAAGAATAAGTGTCGACGAAAACTGTTAAAATTTGTCAAATAAATGTTTATGAATTCTAAAGTAATCAAAGATGTTATAAGTTTAAATTAGCTAATGGTTTTATGCTTCCATTTTAAGATAATATTATGGACAGTGATAATTTTTATTGACGTAAAATGTGATATTATTCATTGATTAGCAAAGTACGTTGATAGCATTTGATGGTTAAATAATGCTTCATACTCATCTCCATATCTGAGACACGAGTTTGAAAAGTATACACTGGCGTATGATCTATTATTTAGTCCTACAGACAAATATCACTAAGTTAATGCATTATATCATCCCAAAGACACATTCATACAAAATTTTGTCATGGTCATATCAGTGCGAGCCCAAACATAGGCAAGCGGCTAGATTCAAACTACAAGTCACAAACTCTACTTTTTAGTCAAGTAGAGTAAATTTGTATGCGAATATACCTTGTATAAAATATATGTATTTCATTTGTCATTTGGTAAATCGTTCTAATTTCAAATCGCCGCGTCTTGGACGAAATTCTTGTAGCATTGTGTTGTGTAGTAAGTCATTAAACTGGTTAGATATATGGCGGCCGTCGTATAACGGTCCAGCGACCAGCACGCACTGTGAATGCCTGCATTTTGTGTATTTAAATTCACTTTACGACTGATTCATGTGTAATTAGGGAATTCATTATTATTTAAGTCGACGCGATTACGAAAGGAGGTATAAATTTAGAATGTCGAAAGTTTCATTTTCAAATAGCAACTCTTTATGCCACGTAGTATTATGTAGTTTTAAAGTAGCCAAATCGTTTATTTGTCAATTTCACGTGTAATTCGTATTAATATAATATTTTTATTCAAATTAAATTCATAATGGCCGGCCATTCTCTTCGAATACCTTATAGTATCATAGGCTAATTTTAGAGGGCAAACTGGCACCGGAAGTTGTCCAGACGTGTTGCCATAAATCTGTCTTCACCTTCTCATCCTGTTAGGCAATCCAGACTGTTACAAACAAAACATGACAGCATAGCTTCACCCTATGTCCTGAGCGAGGGGTATTTTTTCCCCTATTATTACTTGATTAGGTTACAATATAACAATGCCACTTCCTGTAACAAAATATATTTCCATTTATCGTCATTCACTGAGATATCTGAGTTCTAACTTTACAAATTTTATGATAATGGATTCATGTTAATCGTCAACCTGATAAATGCGTAACCAAACAATATTCAAGATTTATGTTAACATTATCGATCCTTATTCGTCACTGATCTCTTCCGACTTGGGCCACTTTATAGTCATCTATTCACGCCAGTGTTATGCAAGCGATAGATATTAGTTTATCTCATTACTAGGAAAAAAATCACTACGCACTTTTGGGCTCTTTTTAAAGACATGCATAAATAAACAACAATTGCCTAAAAAACTAATTCGTTGGTTTTAAAAAGTGTTTCAACATTCGATTTTCAAATACCGGAATAATGGCGACCAGCGACGTATTAAGTGCATCTGCGTTACGTTGTGTAGGAGAAAGAAACGATTTTGTGAAACAGCAGACATCGGTACCATTCGGTTTATATTCCGTCCCTCTCGCACGTTCACGACAATGGAGTATGATGTCGCGACATATTTGTTATACTAATTAGATCATTGTTATTATCTGCGCTTAGAATGATAAAATCGTTGCTAACTCTGTTGCGGCTTATATCATTTGGATTTTAATGATCTTTAAGTCTATGGAACAGTGTTATTTCGGTGCCATGTAGTAGTTTTACATCATGACAGCCAGTATTGTAAATAATGAATATTTTAAATAGAGATTTTTTTTTCGGAGGGACCTAATACTGGTTGGCGGCGCTAGTCCAGCCTCAACAGTTCGATTGACTATGAAGACTTTTTGTCTTCAGGTTTAGGGAGATGATAGGGGGACAGATCCCTCTTTTACCGCAGATGGGAAGATTTGCTCTATTTGTATACGTAATGTTTAAAATGTTGCTTACTTACATGCTAAACCTTTTTAATTTCACTTTCTACATTCCATATGAAGCTATAAAAATTTTAATGCTCATTTTACACGAATGAACGTAACGAATTTGTCGTTTAACACGTTTCGTACTTAAACAGTCTTTCAAATAAATTGAGGATATAATTGTAAAATCATATAATTAAAAAATCGCTGAAGTGGCAATGGGCTGGTCACACACGCCGAAGAACAAATGGCAGATGGGCCAGTAAGGCTCGGAGTGGAAGCCGCGTTTAGGAAAACGAAGTGTTGGTCGACCGTTCACCAGGTGGGAAGACGATCTCCGTGCGGTAGCCGGTCCGGGATGGATGCGAGTAGCAGGAGATCGTTTGTCTTGGCGTTCATTGAGAGAGGCCCATGTCCAGCAGTGGACCGATAAGGGCTGATAATTATAAAAAAATAATACATGAATAGTATTAATTTCTACCTAATTCTAGCCTCCAGTGCTACGTAACTTTGCCGTTCGTTTTGGTGGGTGTAAAGAAAAGTTATGTGCCGCTAATATTTGGCATGTCCATTTAGATTTGATAGATTCTGCGTATATAAGGTAAGCAGATATTTTGTTCAATAAAAAAGTGTGTGCGTAATCTTATGTACACGCGTTAGAAGTTAAACTTCTTTGGTGTAACAAGATAAAAACTTGAATGTTAACTCTAGCTAACCTCAGGGCGGTGGTTTTTCTTTATGATGTGCGCGCGCATCAAGTAAAATTACCCTCATAATTTTTCTCTAACGCGCCAAAACAAGTCTAACTTCAAAAATCTGGTCTGTCAGGAAATGTCGTCAGGACGTGTCCTTTGTCTGAACGTTTTCTTTGTCTGGTCAGGTCTTCTACGTTACCTTAATTTCCACGTTTCCTTTATCTGGTCAGGTCACGTTTGTAGTCTGAAAATATTTTTTCATTAAAATCACCCATTAATCGAATACAAAGTGGCGAGAAAAGAAAACAATTGAGGTACAGAAATTGTAGGCAAGCTGAGATTACCCACGCTCCAACGCACACGCAGAGAAAGCGTACGATCCAATACAGGTAAATTTAACATTACGCATAAGGGCGCTTTTACCTCACTATGGGAAACGATATTTCATCATTTCATCGAGAAACGATTGCTTGCAATTGTTATATCTGTGCCTGTTTTTTATTTTAATACTTCGATGTAAATATATTCAGCCTTGAAAAGATTTTTGGAAAATTTGCTATTGGAGGGCCTTTTTGTTAATTAATCCTTTAATGGAACCGTTTTTTCTGAAACTAGTCAGTATTAAAAAGTGTGTGTGTGTGTGTGTGTGTGTCTTTGGCCTAATAAGACAAAAAGTAACAAGCCGATTATAGCTAGCTATAGAATGTCGTTACAATAAAACTACTTTTACGGATGTTATCGCGGCTTGTTTAATGAACTTTACTGAACTGGAGTTTCTGAAGCTTTACAGCGACCAGGATCATGGGTGGACCGAGATGACAGAAGTGCAGCTGTCACAAGTTATTAAAAGTACCCGAAGAATTATTATTATTTAGTTGTTCCGACTGACACAAACAGTACTTATTATATTTTGCTGTCTTTTCAATGTTTTTGATATGATTATGTTTACCACTCGGTCCCAAGCGGGGGAAGGAACCAGCCATCTTCTCTATTTACATTTAGATGATTTATAATTCCAATAGCCCATAAGAAACCCGCTGTAATTTCTTAACGAACAGGTCACAGATAAATTCTGTTTACGGATGTGATTTTTTTTACAATTGAGAAACATTTTAACAAACAAAATTATCTTTATGCTCAAAGCTGTAAGGAAGCCTTTAATTAGTCACCAGTGTGACGTGGGATTTATCCGACTTCAGTGATGGTTTCGTGGGATGTTAGCTATGAAGGAGTGACTGAGGCGTATTTTGGTGAAAAAAGGTATCAAAACATCGGCCCATTAATAACATCATGTATAACAACCGAGTGTGGTCCCCCGAGCAAGACTCGGCTCCAGGTCATAAAGTTCGATCCACGTAAGTCTTGGACTTCATCAGAGCTGAAGCTGACCGTCCTCTGGGCCCAATCTTAATCCGCTGGATTATGATTTATAGTCAATTTAGAAAGTACACCTTGCTCTAAACGCCTTGATAATTTGGAGTCCCTAAAACAAAACATACGATTGGCAGTGTAGGGTTTTCCAATGAAAGGTGTGCGTGCTTCTACTGATAACTGGCCTCAAGGTTTAAAGGACCGTATTGCAGCCAATGGAGACCACTTGGAACAAACTTTTTGTATTTCTAATTGTTGTATATTTGTGTATTAAACTAGCACACTGTAAAAGAAATTGGCTGCGTGTTATTTGCAAAGAAAATTCTTTTTTTATTTGTCACAATATTTGGCTGGGTAGTTTTGCCCATACTAATATGACTATATTATTCTGATTACGCAATATGCATAAAACGAGTCCTCGTAAACGTAGTCTGGCGTGTAGCAGTAGACGTCGTCCGAATGATGATGATGATTACGCAAGCAACACAATACAACAAAGATGTTACAAAGTCCATTAGGTTTAAAAAATAATCTCGCATATCGCGTATTATGACTAAAATACATGTAGGATAAAAATTATCATTTAGAAGAATAATCGCGAGCGATTCTTATTGACATTTGAGTGATTAATCACTGGAATATTAAATGAGAGCGAGCGAGACCGCGCTATGCGCATTATACCTGTTTCGCCGGCGACGAAATTGCCGCAAGAATAAAATTGAAATGTCATTTAGTTGCGAAATTCTTGATTCTGTAACTTTGACAAACACCTTTACGCTTTGTTGGATATTTTATTTTTGAATTACGTGAATTCATTGTTATAAATGAATCTTGGTTTAAAATTATTTGATGTTTTACTTTTAAACCGAAAACAGGAGTCAAACGCCTTATAATGTTGTTAATGTTAATTTGTTAAAGATACACATGCCCCACTTCGGTCACCGCATCGATTTTAAAAATAGAATGCTGGTGCGCTTCGATGTTGCTCTACCGTTATCGGACTTATTCAAATATGATTTCTACTGACATTGACGTAAAGTTACTTTTAAAGTGCAGTCGTAAGTATGTATTGTAATAGGTGAATGAAAAGACGGAATTGAACGTACAGTTTGTTTTAGTAATAGGTACATAATTATTTAGATTCCTGGCGTGCTTATGTTATATTTGATGAAACCGGTTCCAATTTTAAATAATAACTGCCATAGACAATGAATATTCTGGAGGAAATAGTGAAGTGAAGTTCTATTTTTTACTTACATTTATTTGTCACACAACAATGACACTTTTCGTAAATACTGAGACGCATTACTAAAACGTAACGTAAGTCTTAACGCCTACAGTCGTCAGCCTTGTTACGGCCATGAACTCATTCGCTAAACGGCAAACATTGTTTTATGTTTCAAAAATCAAATATGCTTTCACCGCTCCTCACATTTTAAATGAATGCTCGGTGTCTGCAGAATTTGAACATAACGCTTACTTTTACGAAGTATTTAAATAAACATTTCAAAATATTCTTATATCTACAACTATTTCAGAAGACAATTGAAGGGAAAATATTATTTTAAATTCACCACAGAGATCATTGGCTTCACTTGATGGAAAGAAAATTATGTTCCTAAATACTATGGCGGTCTAAACGTGATATTTTCATAAAGATAATGTAGAGATATAGAGAGGGAAGGAATGCCACAGGCAGAGAATTTAGTACCACTTTTTAAATTCTACGGTTCTAACGTAAGTATGTGTTGATTATATCATATACATTACGTTCTCAGCGACTGGCACCTACATGAGAATAGAATGTTGCATAACGCACATTACACAGATTACGTCATAAAGATATATAAACCAATTGGAGTCTATATTTAAAATGTTTATTCTATATTCCAGTTATTTTTCAGAGTACATTTCACAGTATATTTTTCAGATTTAAATTTGGAACACATTTTAAAACGCTACTTTCACTTTGATTTCATTTATTCGAAATTTAAAAGTGTTCTGTATGCATAATTTGGATATTCTCGTTAGATAATATTCTATTTTTAATGCCTGTTATTATTTATCATTCCCCACTTCAATCACCATTCTTCTTTGTCCACCTTTCGCACATTCCTTGGAATATAATAATTGATTTTTTGATGACCTTGTAATTCAATACTTAAAACAAAGCACATCAGAAGTAATAACAGAAGCCATGAAGGTTTTTTTTTTAACAATTCTAGCAGAGTGTATAAACGTATTACATTAAACTTATCTAATAGAAGACAAATTAGGAAAAACTCATTACTTTATATAGTCATGAACAGATTCTGAGGTTATTTTCTGTGTAAAATAAGCGAGATTAGCTGGAGCCCGAGACTGCGGCGGCGTTCCGTAGCCGCATTAATAATAAATCATTTGTCTGTTACGTAAGGCCCTACCAATGTCCTAACGAAAGCCATTACCAAATTATTTGCCGTGTCGTAGAGAATTAGTTAAGTTTCTTTTGACACATTTTTATGTTGTCTATGGCGCAGATGTTAAATGTTGTACTTTTAAACTTTGTGTGTGTGTGTGTGTGTGTGTGTGTGTGTGTGTGTGTGTGTGTGTGTGTGTGTGTGTGTGTGTGTGTGTGTGTGTGTGTGTGTGTGCGTGTGCGTGTGCGTGTGCGTGTGCGTGTGCGTGTGCGTGTGCGTGTGCGTGTGCGTGTGCGTGTGTGTGTGTGTGTGTGTTCTTGCTCAAATGCGGGTAAATGTGGGAAAATTGCAATGGATAGAAATATAGTGCCCAAGGTAGTAAACCTATGATATATAAGCCTCAAAATATTCTGGCGCGGTGCGGGTGAAATAAAAATAATATACACGCGCTGTTACAATAAAGCCTTTTGTGGCATGTAATAATAAAATAAAACTTTAAATGAAACAGTAAAAAGATTTATTTAAAAATATTATTTTAAGTGATCAGTTATATTTATATACTGCTACTTGTGTCCGAGTGGACTACAGACAGAACTACGTGCAAAAATTATTATCTCTATAGCCTATGTGCTGTTCTGGAAGTTTTACGCGAAAGAGTAACAAACATCCATCCACACTTATAGACTTCCGCGTTTATAATATTAGTAGAATATTACTTATATGTCTTGGCTTTGTCGTGAACAACCCGAATATTAGCTACAGTTTTTTTTTATAGTTCAAGGGAACAACTGAGCAGTCGGAACCTAATCTACCAACTCCCATAGATATCCAAGTCATTGTCATTCAAATACCTTCAATTCCTGCTCCCCTACAAAAGGCTAACGCTTGTTGGCTATCTCTGCCATAATGTTTTAGGAGAAAATTTTACTTTGCAGTTTAGACGCTCCTAAGCATAATTAATTTTCGAATTGTTTATGTCTACCGACCGCCCCCCCCCCTTGGACCACCGGCTACTCGCAAACCACACAAAATGCGGAACTAAAGATGTCACTTTACGGGGGTATTATGTGAGCGAGATGTACCTGCCCGGTCGTGCCGGCCCAATTGCGTTGCATAGGAGAATGTAGTGTCATGCACCATACGTGGCACTACCTCCTCCTATGCAGCATGGCACTACCTTTTCCATTTGTTTATTTCAGAGGCAGCCCGGCGACCGCTGAGTCGCTTCTCATCAGAGTCCTCATTGACTACGTCAAAGACCTCAGATTTAATAACCTCTATTTTTCTTTGTACACATTGTTTAAAACATTCGAAAATATAGTTTAATTTATTTTACATTTCTTGCCTTCAATATCTCATTATAACTTCCCATTTTATTTGTAGAATTATTAAGATTGTCAGCAGTTTATCATAGTGATGTAAAAAAACGTAACATTTTCGCGTATAGCAATCAGAACAATCATGAGGTTATAGCGTCCGTCCGAGACACGCATTACTCCGTAACAAACCATAGACAACACCTTTTCTTTGGAATTGTTAAGTAAGAATGGAACGGACCGGGCGGGGGAATTTGGAAGCTATTCTGTCGTGTTTTGTGCGGTTTGTGAGCTTCCTGTGCTTTAAAAAAGGGATGGGCTGAAGGAAATATCTCAAGTCACTTGGATGTGTATGGGCAGCAACATAGGGGTTCTACCTATCTATCTATCTATGTAAGTATAGATAGATAGGACTATATTTAGAACAAAGTCTCCGAAAGCTGTCCAAATGTGCGTGAACGATTTTCTTAAAATCTGCTCAACGAATTTTCATCTGTTTTCACCTATAGATAGAGTGATTCTCGAGGAAGATTTTAATGTATAATTTATTCGCATGCAAAGCCAAGACGAATCGCTAGTGCTAAGATAATATGTAGAGAAAGAAGGCGAATATCAATATTGTACATTGTAAGCGAGGCTCGAGTAGCGTGTCTCATACGCCGTTATTCATACAGCGTGACACTAACTGCCCTGCGCCACGTAATGTCGCGCGCTCTAACTAGTAAACCGTTGCTTTTGACATTTACTTTGCGCTAACTGTGATCCGCGATGTTACAGGCCTTTTCATTTAGAACAAATCGGATCATAAATGTACGCATCGTATGTGGTATTCGTTTCACTCCGCCTACCTACTAATAATATAATAAATGCTGGCTGGTTTCGATTTAGAATTAATATTATGATTAAATCTTACATTAAGCAAGTAATTATTAAAATACCCTCTACCTCTTTTAGTGTCCCTTTCCCTTTAGGCAAAGAAACTGCAACACCGAATTCAAATCTTCAACGGAGTCGTATACACATACAGAGGAAGCCGTAGAAAAAGTTTTAAAAGGATACAAACAGAAAGCAAGTTACAGGAATAACTCCGTAACATATTTAATGTCTAACACTTGTGAAAGTGTTACTGTTATCAACATGTCTTCAAGTCCCTGCTAGGACATTGTCACGTGATATATAGATACTCCTCCACGTCTCTGGTCACCGTCACTCGATACCGTTCGAAATTTGAACCAGTTTCGCATAACAACCATCAACGTTCTATGCGGCCTAGTTTGACAATGGTTAGAACAAACATATTACGCGTTCAGTGGGTCTATGAAACAAGTAGGTCACGGGTTCATATCACGTACGCCGTGATAAAGTTCAAGCGAATGGTTTTTATCACCTTTAACTGGAGCTGGACATAGGCTTCGAATTATTAGTGTCAGATGATCAACGTGTGCTATTTATATCAACGTTGGAACGAGAATATATCAGGTCCTTACATATGAACTTGGCGTTTTGCATGGGAGGAATAAAAGGTCGAATATTTTTTAATATAATATATTTTAAATGAAAATGTACTAATTTTTACTTAAGTAAATATAATATTATAATTAAATGTACTTATATGTAATATTCTTTTTTTATTAACCAAAGTATGAACCATTGTTTTCTATGCACTTTTGGTATCTCATATGTAGTGCATTGATCGATTTACTAAAAAAAACTACTAGGACGGGAATAAATAAAATCTTTGAAGGCGATATGGACCCCTCCACCAGAGCTGAATTTTTTTAAATCCAAATTTCGAAAAAATGGTAATCTGTTGGAGCAAGGTCCGGTGAGTACGGAGTATGTCTCAGGCTTTCCAATTGAAGCTCTTCTAATTTTTCTGCCGTCTATTGCGCAGTGTGTGGTCTAGCGTTGTCGTGAAGCAGCAGTGGCGTGGAGCGATTGAACGGCCTAGGTTGTTAAGCCGATAGCTTTTACACTAGTCCACCAAACGCTTATAAGTAACTTTTTTTGGGGTTAATTTTCGCTTGGGGTAGGATTTGGCCAGGGTACAACCATTGCGCTGAGCGCTTTCGATTATCGTAAAGGATCCATTTTTCATCACAGGCAATGATTCGTTTTAAAATACCTCCATTATTGTGCCCGTTTAGTAATGTGACGCAGCAGTCGACGCGCGTTTGCCAGCTTGCTTCAGTCAAATCGTAACCTTTCTCGCATTTCTATTTTACCAATTTGCTTCAAGTAAATTAAAACAGTTTTAGCACTAACATCGCAGCCTGGAGCCAACTCGGGCGTGGTTTGCGATGGATCCGCTTCCACAATAACCTTCACTCTTCATTATCAACTTGGGTCTCAGGCCTGTACTGCATGTCGAAATTTCCAGAACGAAAACGTTGGAACCAAAAACAATGTATGTTTTCTTTTGCAACACACTCGCCTTCTACATCATTCAACCTTCGAGTCGTTTCCGCAGCACTAGTGCCACGGCGGAAATCGTACTCGTAAATAATGCCATATTTTAAGTTTTCCATTTTGTAAAACGAGTGACGCAATCAGAAAAAAACAGAAGAAAAAACAAATACGTGACGGTCATTGAAGCACAAATACATGAGTAAATGGCTGTACAAATTTGAATTTGGAATTTTTTGCTAAAGAGGAGAAATTCGTGATTAAAAATGGCCAGTACGAAAAACACAATTTTCAGATATACGGACCGGAAGTAATAGGCAAAAGTTGGTTTATAATTCGAAACTACTGCCACTAGGGTAAATAAGCAGTTTGCGCCTTTTGACGACTATAGGGACATCATCATTATTATACACAATGTATTGTCCTCTTTCTCACCGATGGGCCATCGAGAAAGGGCAGCATTTTACGTGGTTTGTGAGTAGCCAGTCGCTTCTGGAGGGAAGAGGGAAAGTTGGATTGTCCTCTTTCTAAGGAAAGAGGGCAATCCAACTCCGAACAACTATGAGGACTTTTATGTGTGCCAATAGTCTTCAAAAGGCTTCGACTGCTCGTTAGACCAATATTATAAACAAAACCAGCCATCCATAATCAAATCATTGGTAACCACAGGAAATAATTTACATTCCCTTTCACCTGGTTCAAGAGTCTCAAAAAGCAACACACCTTCACGACAACTCCCTAATGGGATAGGCGAAGAGAGCCGAGTGACATAAAAGCTAAGAAATTTACGAAACTGGACTACATAGATGTTTTCTTTTACTTTTACCTCATACGAGAAGTGCTTTCCCGTTAGAGGGCGCTGGCCGAATCTCTTACGGCACTTTCCGTTAAAATAAAACATTAATAAAAAAATGTGTGTCCGCACGTGCGCCATGAGATTATACTCCGTAAGAATGAACATGATTTGGCGAAACACACGGAAGAGATGAAAGCCAAGGAAGCGCGGCAAAACGTCACGCTGGTGTTACGCTTGATTGTTGTTTCACACATGGCCATCAAGCTCATCATCTTCATCGTCAGCCGGACGACTTCCACTGCTGGACATACGCCTCCCCAATACAGCGCCACGGGTCACGGTCACGAGCCACTTGCATCCCCACTGGATGTGCCACTGGATCTCCGCCACCTTAACCAAGTCGTCAGTCCACCGGGTAGGCGGCCGTCCCATAGTTAATCTTCCGGTGGGGCCGCGAATCAAGCTACAACTAGTTATAAACTCTGTCAATAAAAGACAAGATCACATTGTACACGACCGAAGTATGACTTCTTTAGTTATGAGAAAAGGAAAGAAAATGTGCTATGTTGCCCTTACAGTTTTTTTTACAGTAAATGGAGACAAACGAGCAACAGGCTCTAGGCAACTACAGATTTCCCTTCTTTTCTCTTTCCCTCGAATTCCACTCGGCCTAATTCGACTGCATTACAGCATGGAACTACCTCACCAAATATATATACAATGTAACTCTTTCTGACTTCACCAAATTGTATCTCCCTCTCACCTTCCGTTGGCCACGATTCGTAACGCTCTCGTCACGCATTTATTAGTTTGAATTCCAAATCGAGCGTAAAGAAATTGCACTCCAATAAGTGTTGCAGAACCACAGAATAGTGTTCTTGTTAAGCATAGGTTTACCAGTCTGAGATGAACTGCAAAAAATGATTAGACGTCTCAGTCCTGGCGTAGAAATTCTATAGTTCTTTTTAAATATTGAGCGAGCACGTAGCACCATCCAGTCCACATTTCCGGCTTTATTAAAATTTATTTCGAAGAAAGTGATTTTACATGGGAATGCAGAACTTTTGATATTGCTTCTAGATTCATCTGGCGCATATGTTAGGTTTGAATTAGGAATGATTGATAAGGTTTTTTTATAATTTGGTGAGTTCAGTTTCACCTTATATTTAAGGTCATTTAAATGGTTCAATTAGTTTGAATAATGTTTAATTATTCAGTATAATTCACTTGCTTTTTAAAATTTTCAATCATAAGTCAATTTACGTCTTTTTAATTGATATTTTAAATAAAATCTCTTGCGATTATAATCAATTTCACCAGTCATTGCATCTCGGATTTGACGTGAAATTTGTAGAACGTTCACTGAAAATTTTAGAAAATTGAGATCAAAATCAAATTGCATTTGCAGATAAACTAAGGTAGTTTGAAATATTTAATAATTAATTTGATAGGTTTATGAATCTCTCTAGCAAATAATTTCGTACGTATGTACTAAAATTTCAATCAGTTTAAGAACCTTACTCATCGATTAATTCATTCCAAATATATATTTTTTTAAATAATGAGGACGAATATCACGACCTTTGGAAATAAAATTCTCTTTACTTTGACATAGAGGAGAAATAGACATTTACCCATGTGCTCGACACATTTTTTATTCACTCAAAACTCTATTACAGAACGTAGTTGTCAGCCGTCGCATTTTTCTATTCCCGCCTTTTTACCGCAGATAATAATTGTCACATTTGTATAAATAAAAAAAAAGTAAAAGAATAATTAAATTTCACAAAACAAAGAATATTTCTGTAGCACGAACGAAACAAAAGCACACTTTCATATTGAGGACTTGATTAAAAAAACCCACTCGGAGCCTGCAAGTGCGCAGTGTTTGCTACTACGTTTGTGAAAATATTTAATGGTTTATAGTGTTAGTGCTGTTAGTTGACTATAATACTTGTATGTATGTATGTTTATGGGTTTCTCTCGTGGGCCAGTGGTAAGCATGTTCCAAGCCGCTTGATAGGAACATTATGATGTGGTTCAGTAATACTTATTGAAGTAAACTGGTGAATGCGTGGTGATACAGTGTTACGAAAGCCAGGACAACGGAAGTTCGGGGAGATCTTAGTTAATGAAAACGAAAGAGTTACTTTTACTATATATTTAGTGAGGTTTACTGTTTATATTATAAGAAACATTACAATTGGGCCGTCACGACCGGAGACGTAGCTCTCGCTCACACTGCACCGCCGGAAAGTGACAGCTAGCCATTTCATGCGGTTCGTATGTAGTCGGTGGTCCATTCGTGGGGAGGAGATTGTAAGATCCTGGGTTCGAGGCCCGGGTAGGATCAAAATATTATTAAGATTCTCTAACTTCTAATAACCGTACGAAATCAGGAAGCTGGCGGTGTTAATCTTCGTGGTTTGGACAGAACGTTAAGCCGTCGGTTGGATTACAATCCCATCAGAATAGGAGGATGGGGGGACAAGGAGTGCACTTGTGCCTGCACACACAAACACAAGTGTATACTATAATATTCTGTCCCGCGCACTTGGCTACGACTCTATAGAAATGGCCGCCGTGGCCGAAATTCGGCTAGAACGAATTTATTATTATGGTTTACTTTTGAGACTTAGAAATATGATCTATGAGCAACCTGGTGCTAGAAAAGTGCTAATAATATTGTAAATGCGAAGGTTTTATGTATGTTTGTTATTGTTTGACGCAAATACCGCTGAACGGAAATGGATATAGAACGGAATCGGCATACGCATTCCAATTTAGAAAAACAAGAGCCAGTACCATGGTACCACCAACATCATCATTATCATTATCAGCCCTTGTCGGTCCACCGCTGGACAAAGGCCTCTCTCAATGAACGCCAAGACGACCGATCTCCTGCTACTCGCATCCACCCCGGACCGGCTACTGCACGGAGATCGTCTTCCTACCTGGTGAACGGTCGACCGACACTTCGTTATCCTTACTGGCCCATCTGCCATCTGTTCTTCTGTGTGTGTGACCAGCCCATTGCCACTTCAGCGAGCCTATTCGTCGCGTGATAACGGATACTTTAGTTCTCTGCCTTATGACTTCGTTACGAATTCATACCAAATCTATATTCAATTATGTACCATGGTATATTGCAGCAGAAATCGGCCGGCACGACCGGGGATCATGGATCTTCAGTGTCGCCTTTCGTGCGGTTTGAAAGGAGCCGGTAGCCTATTGGAGGGGAGGAGGAAAAGATGGCAAAATATCGGCGAATCCTGATTCTACACAAATGTCTTTCATACAGTGACACAGTTATGATACATATGACTGACAGAATGACAAAATCACACACCGCTTACGGAAACTAGCCCGGGGTCGAATCCGTAAGTTGAGAGCTTAGATTACTAGAGATAATAAAACGCGATTTTAGAGAGCTCCAATAATCATAAAGAAATCATGACCACGGCGTCTTGCTGATTTGTAGCGCAAATCGACCCCTCCCGTCAGAGGGGGGGGGGGTACAAAAGGCCGGCCTCCTCAGATAAGCCAAGCTATAAACGAGCTCAAATATCCTTATCCACGACACCGCAATTTAAACGTCATTGTGCGCGCGCCGTCATACTAGAGTGGGGAGGGGGGCCGTCTCCCCCTTTTCAGTTCCAAAGATAATCACTATAGGGTATGCCTACAAACAACCCGATACATCTCTTCTCCCGGGAAAAGAGGGAGGCTTGCCTCCCCCTATCGTCTACCTAAACCAGAAGACACAAAAGTCTTCGCTAGTCAGTCGAACTGTTTAGGCTGGAACAATAATACCGCATACCAGTAGTAGGTCCCTCCGAAAAAAAATCTACACAAATGTAGTAATATTATAAACTCGAGGGTTATTAAGTAAGTTTGACAATTTTTCAGTCATAAGCCACAGATCGGATTTGGGTGAAATTTAGCAAACGTACTGACTACAAATATGTAATATTTATTTAATATTATATGGGGTATAAAAGTGCCACTCGAAATAGATTACGATGAAGCCACTGCTTTGCCCCACTGGGCAGAGCGTGTCATGCACACAACAATATTTCTTTGCTCATCTTATACGAACTAAACAATGAATAATTACACAATATGCTAGCACAAGTTATTCTTGCTCATATAATTGAGTAATTTTCGTTTCGCTCTCGGAATGAATTACTATACGAAACCACCAATTGAATCCCTTTCCCAGTAAACGCACACCTTCCTCCCTCCGAGCACCAGACCTCATTGTTGCACTACCAGTTGCTCGACTGGTCCGCCGCGAGTGGCGCCCTATGATATATTTCTTGAGATCTTTCTATGAGATCAATCTGCAGACTTGTCTGCACGGTTTGGGCGGTACTTGCTGAATTTTAAGAATATTTTCTTTACGATTTATTAATTATTTTTTATATTATCTAACAACGTCAATATTAATTACGGATTATTGAATTTTGAACCAAATACGCAGACGTGGAAAATGTTCGATTGCAGCCGAATGGAGCGAGCACGATAAGATTGCTTACGTAATACCGCCGTAAAGTTGTAGCTATACTGTCACGTTTCGTGAGATTTGTGAGTTACCAGTAGCCCATTGGAGGCTAGAAAGGAGGGCAACATATCTACATAATAACGAAACGAATGTGGTCACCAAAAGACCCTTATACCCCTACTATAAAAAATATGTGTGCACTTATATCCCCTACTATAAAAAAATATGTGAACATATTTTCGTCCACACCTTGGACCCATATTATTCCTCCGGAATTCTACCACAGCCGAAACTGTACTCTGATGCCGTGTACGCGAGAGAAGTATTCCCCTGTCGTGCCAGTAAAATCATGAATCGATGAATGAAATTAACCTATCACGGTCCACTGTTGACATCTTACTGTATTGTAGTTGTAGTAACTTTTTGTGAGAGTTAGTACCATTAAGCGTGTGGATATCAGTGGGCGTGGAGAGAGAGAGCGACAGTCACATATGGCTCCATTACTCGTTTGTCACCCTATGCATAAAAAGAACACAAACTACCATTTACAAAACAAGGCACAACGAACTCGTGTTTTTCTCAACTGTATATATATTTCATCGTATATTTGGATGTCTGTATGTATGTTGTTATTGACCGGGCATTGGCGTAAGGGCCAGTTTATTGCTGTTTGTAGATTTTATTTCTTGAGCACTGAAATCCTTGCTTAACCAACAGTGAGTAGGGTACATTATGTTGATTTATAAACGAATTCCGTCTCGCGGTTCCGTCCACATACTTTGCTTATTTTGGTTGTAGCTTAATAATTTTTTTTTTTCAGAGGGACCTATTACTGATGGCGGCGCTGTTGCCCTTGCCCCTACAGTTCGTCGGGTCTACGGAAGACTTTTTTGTCTTCACGTTTTAGGTTGACGACAGGGGGACGGACTCCCCTCTTTTCCCGTAGATGGGAAGAAGCAAACCGGAATTTTTGTGGGCATTACCCTATCGTGATTTATTTTTGGGACTGAAAAGGGGGAAACGGTCCCCCTCCCCACGCTAGTGGGGCGGCGCGCACACGGTGCCGTTTATTTTTACGGGACGTGTATAAGGAAAGTTGAGCTCGTTTTTCGGTTTGGCTTGTCAGAGGAGGCCGGCCTCCTCCCCCACCCTCTGACGGATGGGGTTGATTTGCATTTCAAATCGGCTAGAAGCCGTGATCATATTTTTGTTTTTATTATTAGAGCTCACTAAGATCGCGACATTTATCTAATCTCACGTCTTATGGATTCGAACCCGGGCTCGTTTCCGTAAGCGGTGTGTGAGTTTGTCATTCTGTCATTCATATGTCTTATAGCTGTGTAACTATATGTAAGGTTTCAACGCTCAACCGGTACGAGCGGTGTATATCGAATTGGTTCTAGCAGAAGGGGAATGCATTTATGCACTGTCCAACCGACCCAAGGGGGCCTGAAGAGTTTGTCGGGTCAGGTCGTGTAGCTATAACTACTACCTACTACCGACTAAAACCTGCTATCCGTGGGTTTGCCCTATTGGCATTTTACTGCGGATGCGTGTCTGGGTGTGTTTTTGCTTGTGTGCAAGGGTGGACTTAGCAACTGCTACGGCTATCGCGTCGTCGGCGTCGTGCAATACGTGCTTCGGCCGACGATATCAGGAGTCGGTTATTAGCGTCGGATCGTACACCGACGTCTTTCTTATAAGATTATTCGGGTGATTCAGGGTCCTATCGAAGAACTTTTGAGAGAGTTCTTTAAAGTGGCCCTTAATCGAGGTCAATTTGAAGTCACAATGTAGATCGATGTTGTGCACGTACCAGGGGCAAACAGTGACCGTACGCAGGAACCTGTTTTGCAATTTCTGCAAACGATGTATCTGTTGAGGAGATATGTGCGCGAATGCCGCACTGCAATACTCCTGTCGCGCGTGATCTGGTTCGGGTGTGAAGAGTATGGACTTACTCTTTTCCGCGTTCACCTCTATCCTCCATTTCAGGAACCATTCGCCGAGGTCGGTGACGGCCCTTTGGAGTAATCTGGCTCCCTCTCTGGGAACGTTCCTATTGTACAATGCGGTGTCATCCGCGAACATCGCCAGCTGCACGCTGGGGTGTCGCGGTAGGTCGCTGGTGTACAGGTTGTAGAGGATCGGGGATAGGACAGAGCCTTGCGGATACCCGGCTCTGATGTGCGGCTCTGTAGTTGGTACAGCTTGTAAATGAGGCCCTGGTGCCAGACCTTATCGAACGCCTTTGCTACGTCGAAGAAGACAGTACACGTGCCGTGCGGCCTCTTTCTGTGTAGTCCCGTAAGTACATATTCCGTGAGACGGTGTACCTGTTGGGGGCAGTGTAGCGTAATGGTATATAGCCTTCCTTTTTATTCTATTTTTATAGTATAGGGGGGGGGGGGGTGGACAATGGGAAACTTCTAACGTTTGCCCGTGCCTACGAACATTCGCATAATTATTATGCCAATGCGTTTCCCTTTTTTTGTTTATAAAATTTCATATTGTTTCACACAATGTGGTTTTTAATAATTTCATTACAATTTTTTAATAATTTTTAAATACCTTCTAACATTTTTGAGGAATGTACAATAATTTATTTCGAAAAGATTGATATGTCAATTCACTGAATTACACAGATTATATGGTTAGTTATTTTATGTAGTTAAAGGAATGTGAATATAAAGCAAAATAATGTTGTACAAACAATTTGTATTTTACTGTAGGAGATTTTCTTCTTCGTCCTGGCCTTATCCCGTTCCTATGTCGGATGATATCGGGGTCGGCTGTCATCCAGAGGACTTGACGAGGGCACCAGTTTTTACACAGACTATCGTACGACCTCTGCAACCCAGAATGGAAATCAGTCCCAATCATCATAAGGTCGAATTCGAATCCACGAATCCTGGTTTTTCCTTCCACCGTAAGAGCACTCTGAGAATGCGCTTAAGTTATAAAAACTCATTGATGAGATGAATGAGATCGAACCTGGACCACTCGAGTGGGAGTCCGTAGCGCTATCCACTAAACAACTGAGGCCCTTAAGCTGTATTAATTAATAATAAATATAGTAAAAATATTTTAATTTAATGAATAGTTTTAACAATATTTATAAGAGGGTGTCCCGTCCCGGTTTCGCCAGTGAACAGCACGGACCCGACAGTAAGATATTAATAGCATTTATAGTTATATATACAAGAAGGAGGTGGCAACTCGGCTTTCAGTGCCGTTAGCGGACTCAGGGATTCGTATACCGGTACACGTTCAGGAAACTGTGGCCTTATCCTGACTTCGTGTTGCGTGCGGTTTATGAATAGCCTCATAGTGGCTCATTGCAGGGGACTCCTCCCCTACAAGGAGCCTTGACAGAAGGACAACACATCTGCATGACAACGAAAATGCGGATGTCCACGGGCGTCGGTAGCCATCAAAAGGCACTTATTCCTCGCCTACTCCATATACCCGTATACTATAAGAAACAATATATATTCACGCCATTTCCCTGATGGGATGGGATAAGAACAGAGAAAAAGAGTATATTAAAATACACATTTAAATATACATCATGTATTTAATTTATACTATAATTAATTATTAATAATTAATAATTGTGCTTTCCTCTTTTAAAGTACCGTACGAAAAAAGAAGAAAACTAATGTCTGTCGGAGTCATAACTTCTTCTAGGGAACGCGTGTCAGGGTGACCCTGACTTTGGAATTAATGTCGAATGTATTGTTAAATATCTGAAACACAGACAAAAGTCTACCTACCTAACCTCTGTCTTTAACCGTTGTTTGTTTAGGTTAGTTAATGACATACTGCCTTTGAAAAAAACTTAAAAATGAATTTCCAGACAGACACTCGAATTATATTTACATATATGTTTCTTGATACATAGACAAGGAGATCGGTCGTTTTGGCGTTCATTGAGAGAGCCTATGTCCAGCTGTGGACCGATAAGGGCTGACAATGACGATTATGAAGATGAGAGCAGGAATTATTTAATAACAGGTAACGAAATTATGATGTATTTTTTGTTTCATGAGGACAGCAAAATAAGATTGTCACCCCCCC
>JAFELO010001903.1:1097086-1138084 GCA_017140195.1 Eumaeus atala
CCCCCCCCCCTCTTCCCTCCCATCGCATCTAAATGGCACCTATAAAAATATATTGGGCATTATTTATTCACCTCACCGAAACAAGGAGAGAAGGACCAACTAGAATTTTTTGTGCGAGTTTTTGCATAGAATTTGTAAATGACTATTGAATAATTGATAGGATAACGTACGGACACTGTAGCTTAATACATGGTTGGAACGAGCGGGGTCACTTGATGGAGTGACCTTTCCTTTTCCTCAAACCTGAACTTATGCTGTGCAAGCGAAGACAAGCCCAATACAGTTTCATCGGATTCCTATGAGTGGTACAAACAAGGTCGAAGTGAGTCCAAGGGGAACTCTTCCGCAGATGGGAAAAATGCATCCCGATATGAGAGTGAATAAAAATCTGTTACGTAGCAGGACTGGGCTCTCGGCTTAAGTATTGATGTTCTTGTTGTATATGGGGAAACGAGCGATCGGACACTTTGATGACTACTTATGCCCACCTGGATAATTTTCATATAGATCCGTTGCCCTCCTTTATCTTCTATTTGGCCACCGACTACACACAAACCACATGAAATGACAGTACAGCTCTCACTGTATTGTGGTGTCGTGTGAATGTTGTGAACCTCCATAGTCGTGCTGGCCCAATCAGCAGCAATACTGCAACTGGCCTTACTCCTTAAGACGTTTATTTAAAGCCCGCATTATGACAAAATATGGAAAGTCAATACGTTACAAATCGTGTCAAATTTCGTGGAACACGCTTAGCGCATCATGTACGTTAACGTTCGTCCTTAAGGAGTAAACTCCAGTCGCGTGTTGGAGCTGACACGCTTTTTTTTTAATAATTTTATCTCTCGCCCCTTTACCATAATAAATTATACACTACAACCTTATTCGGGATTCTCTATGCATGGGTTAAACCGCAAGGAAATCCGTTTATTAGAAAATCAAGCCCATACACATATATAGCTTTTGGACTATGATACTAGCGATCCGCCCTGCATTGGTTTCAATAACAGACCCGGATTGTTTCTTAATCCAATTGTACACTTAAAACCTTCCTTGGGATTCGCTCTATTTATTACCGAAAACCGCATGAAACTCCGCTTACAAAATTATGAGAAAATGGATCACATACAGACTGTGTATTTGGGGGCTTTGTTTCCTATGTCTCTAGAGATGTATACATTGAAATATTAAGTTTTTGGGGGCTTTGTTTCCTATATCTCTAGAGATGTATACATTGAAATATTAAGTTTTTGGGGGCTTTGTTTCCTATGTCTCTAGAGATGTATACATTGAACTGTTAAGAGTTATCAATGAGTTGAAAGTCTTGAACGTTGCGTTTAGGGTGCGAGCCAGTGAACCCCAGACGCCCCGGCTCGGTCTAGACTGGATTCCAGGCTGAACATTTCACCCACATACTTCACCACCGGACTTTACATCGATCGATATTGTAACTGGCAACATCCCGCGGTTTCACCTGCGGTAACTCCGGCCTTATTTGTCGTAGCGTCATGGTATATTTCCTCCTTAAATGGAATAGTCAACATGAAAATAATTTGATTGTTTGGGCTAGTAGTTTCTGCGATTAGTGCGTTTAAATAAACAATCAAACTCTTCAGCTTTATATTATTAGTATAAGTACCCGCGCGAGAGACTAAGTACCCGCAGTCAGTCGCAGCGGAAATTAAAGTTTCCGAAGTGAAAACTTCTCTACGTTAGGCAGGTAAAAATATTGAGTTCGCATCAGCAAACATGCCACACGTAGCACACGCATGACACCGCGTGGCTGCCACGAGCTACGTGCTGCTACGTGTGCTACGAATGTAATTTCACGACAATTTTAAGTTTTCACTTCTATCAGTAGTCCTGACTGCCTACTTTTTTTTCTATAGTATAGGGTGGGGGGGGGGTACAGGCTAATGACGTTCGTGAACATCTGCACAATTACTATGCCAAGCCAGAGTACCTCCTCGGCCTTGCTAGTTCAATTTGACCACAATGCATGGCTATATATACAATATGTTGCTATATTAACTAATAATAGAGTTTTTTTTATTCAAAAGGCTCCGATTGCTCATTTTCAGTGGTGCAAACGAGCATAATTGTTGCAATGCAGATGAGTTAGCTTCCTTTCCGGCCACCCTCCAATGGGCCACAGCTTACTCTCAAACGAAGCGTGACATCATAGCTGTCAATTTATGCCGGTGTCATGAGAGCAAGAGTTCCCCGGACCAGCCGGCCCAATTCTACTACAATGCAGCATTGCTCTACCTGTTACTACAGGTTGTGTAAGAGGTTGTGCCATGTGCCATGTTAACCATGCCCGGTAGGTTAATTGTTTTATTTAATTTTCCTATACAGACAGAATATTGTTTTGATGCCTGCCGACTCCCATGAACATCCGCGTGCATGTTATGCCTGCATAACATTCACGCGCTTGACCTTCTCCTTTGCTGCTACAGGTTGACCTTCTCATTTCCTCCCCTCATTACCTCTTGACACATCTTTTACGTCATAGAATAATATAGATAAACAGGTGCAGATTGTCAAAATATTTGTAGATTGTCTAGCTCTGGATGGTTTGCATCTTGCTAATCAAAGGCAACCACAGTTAGCCGTAGAAGTGATGGAAATTCCGTTTTTAAAGTAAGACTTCTTTGCACACCTGTGACTTGGTCTGTAAGCTGGTGAATGGGCGACGTCGGAAAAGTGTTATCGGGCGAAACGAACGGAAGTAGAGAGGGAGATATAAGTTAGTGAAGATAGAAAGAGCTGCAATGCCTTTTTACAAGAACACATTTTCTTTCTTTTTTATTCTCACAGCCACTTACATTTCGTGAAACTAAAACTTTGACTTCAGTGAAGTCTAAAGCACACCCATTTCTTTATATTGGTAAATAAATATCTAATTTCTGCCGGCACAGTTCTGTTGCAATGCAGCACGGCGCTACATCTGATTAACTTATCAATATGAATAAAATCGCGAGGAACAGATTGAGTCAGACTTGCTTTACTAAATTTTGCCGCCGAAGTCAAGAACCTTATCAAAACTGCCCATTGTTTGTGTATAGAGGTCACGCGTTTGAATCCAGTGCTTTTTACGACAGTGCGCTGAAGTGTATTTGCATACTACACTCACGGTATGTATGTGTAAGGTATGCGCTGAAGTGTATTTGCATACTATACTCACGGTATGTATGTGTAAGATATGCGCTGAAGTGTACTTACATACTATACTCACGGTATGTATATGTAAGATATGCGCTGAAGTGTATTTGCATACTATACTCACGGTATGTATGTGTAAGATATGCGCTGAAGTATATTTGCATACTATACTCACGGTATGTACATGTAAGATATGCGCTGAAGTGTATTTGCATACTATACTCACTGTATGTATATGTAATATATGCGCTGAAGTGTATTTGCTTGCGTAACTTTTTTACAAAAAATATATAATTTAGCGCATATCCGACATGGATAAATCCATGCCTGAATATTAAAAAAATATCACAATGACTGTTGCATTTTTTAACTAGCAGTGTCTTGCAGTTTCACCCTTATAACCCGCGAACTCCGCAGTTCGCTCGTGAGCCTGTATAAGTGGGCTATCTAACACTACAAGAGTTTTTCTAATCGAACTAATAGTTCCTGAGATTAGTGTGTCCAAATAAACAAACTCTTCAGTACTATAATATTAGTATACTCGTACGTATTACTTAAAATATTACTATAGCTTTTTTAATTATAGGGGGACAAACGAGCAGTCGAATTGTTTTGATAACTATCTACGCCCAAAAACATCCTCATAATAGTTGAGCTAATGCGATGTCCTCCTTTTCTCCTCCCCTCCAGAGGACCCCCTGGCTACTTAAAAACCGTACGAAATGCGGCAGCTCAGTTGTCACTTTACGTCAGTATCATGTGAGCAAGAGGGTAATGCATGGTCCTCCTGTCCTTCTCCCCTCCAACGGGCCCCTTTCTGTTTACAGATCGCAAGAAATTCTGCAGCTCAGCTGCCTGTCACTTTACGCCAGTATAATGTGAGCAAGAGGGTAATGCATTGTCCCACTTTCCTTCTCCCCTCCAATGGGCCCCCGGCTGTTTACAGATCGCAAGAAATGCTGCAGCTCAGCTGCCTGTCACTTTACGCCAGTATCATGTGAGCAAGAGAGTTACCTCCCCGGTCGTGTCGGCCCTGTGTATATATATCTCTAGTCTGCAATACAGCATGGCACTACCTCCTGCTATACTACTACCTCTTATTTGTAAGACTTTGGGAACTCAATTACACTCCGATACAAATTCAACGCCATTAGTAGTGTAATAGTAGGGTGACAAGACGGTAATATGCAACGGGACGCAGTAGGAAAGGTCCCCGAGCGTAGAGGACTTGGGGATAGTGCTAAAGCTTCTGAATGTTGGGGCCCGAATCGACGAATTCGCCAATGGCCTCTGACTGTAAATATAGTAAAAAAACCACATAGAACTCCCTATTTTTGTCACGAACATAAAAAATATTTGAAAAAAAAAACCGAAATTCAGCGGAGGTCTCTCTCAGCATAATACTGACGAGGATGCAATTGCAATTGCCACGACAGTTTGTCGGACTAGCGAAGACTATTTATTCTGTCTTCTGTTTAAGGGAGACGTTCAAATTTCAGTTACGACGGCCATCTTTTGCTATGCTAGCCAACAGTGCAAAGTGTATGTGAAAACACAAGTACACTCTCTATTCCCTTATTCTGTTATTCCGATTGGACGAGAGTTCGACACGGCCTGAGAGAAATAACGAGCAGAACCGAAGCTTTATTGTACTTTCCGAAGCACTACCTCCGAACTCTTATTCGCAATTTAAAAATTCAATTAAAACTTTTTGGGATGGGACTTAAACCTGCAGGGTCTGTGATTGTATTTACCCATAGACAACAAGTTAACATAAACATTTAAGTAGCCTGACATGATTCCAAATTTGAAAATATTTCTCTATACTGACACTTAAAATTTTCGTAAATTGGAGCTATAATGCTGCTTTGGTAGCGGGCAAAAAATTTGTAAAGTCCTTCTTGAAAATGTATCACGGCTCTTTCGCGGGCTTTGCACTGACGGCGGCTCTTTTCACTCCAGGTAGGTCAACAGGGTTGAGCTTGTAAGCGTTACATGTGAACGTACATATCACGAAAACTTGTCCTATGCTATGTTTATCTCCCTCATTACTTATCTTGGATCACAAAAAACAGACACTATTGGAAGGACAAACCTTTTTATATTATTCCTTATTGTAATCTATATTTGTGGTAAATACGAGGTAATATCGGCATAATATATTATGTGGATGTTCATGGGTGTCGGTAGTCGTAAGAAGCCTCCGATTTCTCATTTGGCCCCCTATTCTATAAGAAAAAGCATTCACATTTTTTAATATCCGTAGAATTTTGCAAGTTAGTACAATCGCTATTCGGCAGCCCACTGCGACCTTACACGCGTAAGTTTCGAACACATGCAAAAAAAAAAATTTAAATGTATTTTACGACCCATTCTCAGCCATATCGAGTACATACAAAAAATGCGTAAAAGTCGGTCCGCCATAACGGACTAAGATTTTGATTTTTATTTACCTATAGATAGTAAAATCTCGTGTCATGGCTGTTATCGCCAAACTCCTCCAAAATGACACGACGCAAAAAGTACGACGGACGACACGAATGAAATAAAACTTAATACTAACGCAACTTTATTGAATGCACTGGCTATGAGAACAAAAATATATGTGGTCACACCTCTCTTTCTTACCCCTGCCGTAATGTTCTAAGTGTACCTCTCTCCATCTCTTATCTTCCCCAACGTACGTCCCTCTCAAATTGCATTGTTTTTGTTTTCGTAACACTATCGTCCCTAATTCATCTGCTTTAACTTTAAAGTTGAACTTGAACCGCATTACGCAGGTATAACCATGGAGTCCCCGCCATGGTTCAAGCCGTGTCGTGGCAGTGGGATTTAGTAGCCTGGGGCATAACCCAGGTGAAGCTAATAGAACCGAGGAGGATCTTTGCACCCCTCTTATCTTATCTCTTATCGCTGTCGGTACCCCTCTTATAAGAAGATTTGGTCCCCAAAGAGCAACAGGACGAGGCGCTTTTGCACACGGTACAAGGGACGAGGTGAACCTCACCCCATTGCACTGTCCCAAAGTCGGTGGGGTTGTCCTGTATTGCGAGGCAACCCTTAGTCCCTTAGGGGCCTGACTAGCCGTCGAGGTGTCCTAATGATTTGTTGTTCCGGGGCACCTCACCAAGGGCACTGATAGCACTCGCGGTGGTTTTTGTTTGTATTCTACACTATCATGTGCCGCGAGTCCCACACACCACTGGACCCCACCCAGAGCCAGAGAAAGCATAAAAATGCGTATCTCCGCGTCAACAAAAAAAAAAATTTACCTGGCCATAAATACGGTTACAATTAAAAATTAAAAAATATTACAAGATGATGTAAGTCTTCTTATCGGTTACATGTTGTACACTTAGAGTTGGTCGTTTTACCCATTAGGAAAAGAAAATTATTCAGTGGAATGATATAGCTACTATGATATATTGTCCTTCACTACAAGATGTTCTGTCACAAGGTGAAACCTGGCAAAACAGCCACACTGATGCGTAATATTGAGTGCAACATCTACACTGATAGCTGTATCTAGTTGCACTGCACTTACAAATATCTACACCAAAGCGGGGCGGCGATCCCCTCCGGTCATGATTTCTCTATGAGCCATTCTTTTATTATCTTCTATTGGGGGCAAACGAGCAGTCGGACACCCATTTCTAACCCGAGGCTTGTCTGCAAGTGTCAATTTAACGTAGCAAGTGTAAGCAATTGCTACGAACCCCACACTTTAAAGAGGCGGAGCGAGACGCATTCCACTACCTTGATACTCAAAACGACGATAGAACAGTGGCCTCAAAATAGAATTTGCTACAAGCCCAGCTATAGCTTAACCGACCGCCTCACTGGGCGAGGAGGACCGTTTCCCCTAGCTGCTTCATCAGAAACTCGTTGGATACCGTGTCGAGGTAGGTTAATGGATAGTGGGACCAACTCCCTCCTTCCCGCTGATGGGAGGAATGTATCCCGATATTGGTTTAAGCATAGCTACTTTAAACCTATGAGACTGCGTCTCCTTTCTCCCCTGTCTAAAGTGATAGGCAAAGTTTATTTTATAATATAGAGGGTCTCAAACGCGAAACAGAATAACAAAGGATAGAATAAAACTTTATACAAGTTAAATCATCAGTCAGTGTCTTTTACGAATACCAACACCCATGAAAACAAGCATCATTATTATGCCGATTGCTCTCCTTCTCTCCTCCCTTGGAGCCCAATGGGCCACTATTCGCAAACCGCACGAAACGTGACTCGGCGTCAGATGTCATTTTATGGTGTTTGAGTTAATCTTGGCGTATTCATATTGAAAGAGCTCGTGGAGCTATCATGAAGGGGTGGGCAAGCTGCCTTGGCCTGATGGTAAGAGGTCTTGGTAACGTTGCTCTATAGACACACGCGTAAATAAGTCACTTGCTCTTAATTCCTACGTCGATAGAATAAGGAATTCCCGTGAGATTACATATTGTATGTAGTAGGATAGCCACATGCGTGGATTTGTTTGACACTATCTTATCTTAACATTATCTGTATTGTAATGTTTCTCCATATTGCCTAATGTTATCAGGTCCCTGTCTTTTGTTATTTAAGCTTATTCGAGCTTAATTTTACAGCTTCATTCATTTATTGCGCAAAAGTAATGCAAATTGTTTTCTTATAGACCTTAGAGATTTTCATTTTTGTAATATTGAAAATTACGTTTCGTCAAATTTAACGGGTATTTTTTCGATTGTATAGTAAAAGTAAAAATATATATTCAATACAAAAAAAATAGAGACACATTTCTTTTATATTTATTCAATTTAAAGATATATGATATCTATTACAATACCATTTTTTGTGATAAAGGATTGGCCAGAAAATCTTGCACTTTTGTATCATTTGGAATTTCCTCTCCTATACGTAATTCCTGGTCGTCCTACACGCGAGCGACACGGCATAACTAAGTATAACAACTTATTACAGCAGCAAGTCGATGACACTCTGGCAAACTAACGTGACATTGGTGACTGAAAATAATGTGACAGTGACGACAGAATCTCCTCGCTTCATTTAGATTCAGTTGTGACCAGATTATACGTTCATTATCAGCACGACTCGTGTAGTGGCGTGCTCCACCCAAAGATAAAACGTTACTGCTGTGAAGTGAGGATGCTGTCGCGTTTCGTGAGTTTCCCGTGGCCCATTGACGAGGAGGAGGAAAGGAGGGTAATTTTACACTGCTTAATAATTAGATCGTGCAGTTTGAGAGTAGCCGGAGGTCCATTCGTGGGGGGGGGAGGAAAGGAAGACAACGGATTTGCATAACAATTTGGCGATATATGAATATTAATGGGTGTTGGGGGTTATGAAAAGGCTCCAACTGCGCGATTGACCCCCATATGATAAGAAAAGACTTCGAATGTCTATGTGCGCTAGTAGTCTCCGTTAGTTCATTTGTCCCATTACACCAAAACAGCACACCTTTGGCAATGTGATCCGCCCTCGCTTCCCCACGCACCCGCGCTTGACTCGACCCGTTAGTACGGCACACTGAACTGCGCTGACATGACGTCACAGACGCCAGGTGCGCGGATATCGTGACCGGGTCGTAACGACCTTCACATAAATGTCAATGACCTTCTAATCAAATACATTTTTTCGGACTTGAAGATATGCTGTAGAAGCAAAGTGAAGCCCAGTACAGCTTCGTCGGTTTCCTACGGGTGTACGTCAGACGACGGGACTAGGTTTGGGGTCAAAGGTGGAAACCCTCCCGCAGATAGGAGAGATGCATTCTGATATGAGAGTGTTTGTAATAGCTAATTTAACTATAGTTATCATGGCCAGAGAGACCGAGAGGTACCTCCTCCCCAACTCTAACATCGGGAGGACTTCACATTCATCGTGGATTAAGTATTCTACTCTCTGATGCTCCTCTATTCCTATCCATCCCCAAACCACAACTGCAGAGTCGCAATTTCAAGTTATTATGTGTGTGAGAGGACTGACCTTCGCGGTCACGCGCGTGCAATCTATACATAAACTCTTTTGTTACTGACTGACAGACTGACAGACAACGAACGGTTGAAATTATTGGACCTAGAAATCTGATATTTGGTACAGGAGCTCCTTACATGATGTCAGTGAGAACTTCGAAAATCGTTCTCTAAGTGAGTGAAATGCGGGGGTGAAATTCATAATATGGAATTTTACCATGTTACGGAGTCGGTAATAGCATAGTACGGTTAATAGCATTTCACATTAGGAACTTGGGCTACGACAATTATGCTGACTAGGCCGGAAAAAAGTATTATTCGTAACATTCTTTTGTACCAGAGTAATTAAATTGTGTGGACAAACAAGGTTTCACAAGTGAACACTCATATCCATACACGGTAATTTTCAAGAATTTCTAAAATGTTCCAGCGTTAAACAAAAGGTGATTGTACCAAATATTTTGACGTCCACATGTATATATTCAATTAGAATAAGGGTCCGCTTTTTTTGTTAAAATAAAGGAATTTTAAATTGAAAAGGTGAAAGAGCGAACAAATGTGTTTTATAAAAAGTGTTCATGTTATAGAACTAATAGTTACTTTAACAGAAAGTTATATTATAAACGCGGAAGCTAATAACTATGGAGGGATGTTTGTTACTCATTTACTTACTAACTACTGAGTGGATTTTAATAACTCTTGACGGTAATATAGTTTATACATCAGAATAACATAAGCTACAATTTAAAAAGGTATTCCGTAAGTATTTGCGCAGATGTCAAGGGTACCAGCCATTTGGGTGCCCAAACACTAAAATGGGTAACCCAACCATTTTTTTTGACGCGGGGAAACGCATTTACGCGCCTTCACCGGCCCTTTGTGTGTGGGACTCGCGGCACATGATAGTGCCGAAGCCGAGTGCCATCAGTGCCGCCCTTGGTGAGGTGCCCCGGAATAACAATCATCAGGGCACCTCGACGGCTAGTCAGCCCCCTAAGGGACCAACTCCGGCTCCACAGATGAGGTTGCCCAGCACTACAGGACAACCCCACCGACTTTGGGATAGTGCAATGGGGTGAGGTTTCTCGCCCCTTGCCCCGTGCGCAAAAGCGCCACGTCCTGTTGCTCTTCTTATTAGAGGGGTACCGAGAGCGATTCCTCCTCCTGATCTTTATGCCCCCTCTTCTTATAAGATGGTTGCAAAGATCCTCCTCGGTTCAATTGGCTTCGCCTGGGTTCACCCAGGCTACTAAGCCCCACCGCCACGACAAGGCTTGAACCATCGTGGGGATGGGTAACCCAACCAAAGGGCAACCATTTCGAGGAAGACTTGATGTTCTTTTTTTAGATGGGAGTTTTTTAGGGTGGAGAGATATAAAATGTTCAAATAACAATAATTGATAGGGCATTGTGTGCAAAATACATAGAAGAAAAAATGTGTTCTTTGTTCGGAGACCAAAATTATCTCATATTAAAAATGCGAGCATACGTTTATGTTCGTTTGTTTTACACAAACATTGCTGAACAAGGTTGAAATTTAGCATAGATATTTATCCCAACAAAATTAATCCATTGGGATATGTTTTACGCGAGTGAAGCTGCGACACAGGTAATGTACAGTTGGATTCTTCTGAAATCTATTAATGCCCACAAAGATCCACACATTAGAATATGGATATGTTATCCGCCTCCGCACATGTTCCAATAGTCATATAATCTTGACCTAATATATTTTTCAACTCTCTGTTCACTTGACTTTGTCAATGTCACTCAGAACTTGTGGTGAAGAAAAATGGCATCTGGAAGTATGGGAAGGCCATGTCTAGATGTCACCTGAAGTTCGCCAACTTGATTCAGAGAAGAATTACTTATGTCGTAATTACATAACTAGCTATGTACACTTGCTTTGCTCGTGTTTAACAACTTAGTAATTTACCCGTTAGTAAACGCGATAGGAAATTATTGCAAAGGGATGTGGGGGAGTGTTTTGTTTCCGAGGAAGAAATTAAGCCCGTGAGAGAGAGTGCCTGAAGAGAGACGGGGAGAGGGAGAGAGAGAACTCAGGGGTTATTTCAAATTGAAATTATTTTATAGGGGGAAAACGAGCAACGAGACTCTTGACTACAAACGCCCACCTCGTTTGTATAAAACCAACACGCAGTCCACTCGGTGTCGGATAACCCAATGGGGGTTCGGTTAAAGGGCAACCCCCTATTAGCACAGGATGTGATCTTTTCTAAGTATAGTTCACTAACGAGCTATCGAGGCCTCTTAAAAATTACCAACGCCCACGGACATCCGCATCATTATTACGGTTTATCAGTCCTATACAATAAAAATCAGATAAGTGAAATAGCACTCGTAACATTTACAAAATATTATTTGACCGTTAAATTAGTTTACATTCGAGTAGCCAAGGTCTGCGATGTCGCACTTCTGCGTCATATCTGGATCGCCACGCTCGGCCGTTGTCGGCTCGCTTCGGCTACGCTCGGGAATGCTTATGTTTCTTTTATACAAATGTAAACAAAAGTATTTTGTAATCAACTAAGAACTAACTGGATGGCGTGATTGCGGCGGTTATAACTCCGTAAACTCGACGATTTATGGACTCTTAGCCTTATCACAATAGTAATTGTGATTTGAATTTATGTTACGGAAATCATTTCCATTTTAGATTTCGTATGTCGTTCATTCTACAACACAATAATTAAATTTTTTTCCCCAATTCTTTTTAAATATGTGATCATTATACACTCTTATAAGTACCTACATTATTTAGTTCATTTACTTGTCTGAGAGAAACTTTTTTATTTAACTTTGACGGTACCTTTATAAGTAACCATACTCAAGGAACAAAAGAATGCAGATAATTTATTTGTCTGTTATGGTGGCAATAAAATGAACCTTCTTTCTGCTAATTACCTAATTTAATTATATTCATCAGCACACAACGACTTAGTTATGTACACAATAATCTTTTGAAACAGATGCACAGGGAACTTATGATTTTTTCAGTATAGATGAAAAATGTTGCATATTTCCCTATATAAATATTTGAAGTAGGTGAAGTTTTTAACTTTATTTATCTGTGGGAGGTAGTCCACGAAAATACGAGACATTTCGTCACTAAAAGGAAGCTATTCTGTTATGGAATGGCTGTAATATTGATTGAATTAATTTTATTTTTGACGTCTAACGAACTGTATACACGTCAGCTAATCGACTAATAAAAGTAACGTTTGATAAACACATTATATGTGTTACACAAATAATATTAATGTAATATAATGTAACTGAGATGTATTTCATTTTCATCCTTTAATTGTTTACTGTCCATCATCAACAGTCCATAAGAGTCTACTACAATTTACACCAAAAGTTATATAAGTAACCTATAAATCGCATTCGATACAGCTCCACGGAAGTCGCCATGTGAAACATGTCCGACCACTTGTGTTTTAAATGGCCGCACATTGGAACAATAGTGTATGCCAAAAAGTTGTGTATTGTGTTATTCTTGCAGTTTACACGTTATGTTTAGAATTCAAATCCGCTTAGTATTTTTTCCATGAAAAAATAAGAAACATGTTTATAATAATAGCATACATAGCTTAGAACCTCAGTCTTCGCGTTATCTCTGCACACTTTTTTATTATTTTGTATTTATGTTACAAAAATATTAATAATTGTACATTTTTTCTGTTAAACACACAAAGTTGCTTGCCACAATTTATTTGTCACAAGAAAATCAAAATTTGTGACTCAGGCAGACATTACAATGACTAAAGTTTATTAAAGTACTCGTAATTCATGCCTTACTTGGAATCACAGAGGTGTGATGAATTGAGTAAGGATTACGCTGGTCTGAAACTGTTCCTGACTGTCGCTACCGGACAATGCTTAGTGCTTAGTAGTTATTTAAAACCTGCCGAGTGCGAGACCTACGGACTACGAAGCCGTCAACAGGAGTTACAAGCATTACAACTTATATGTTATGTCGATAAACTTCTACTGGATGCCGTGTGCACTCATTTTGAATGAAATTAACGATAATAATAATAATAATCCGTATCCCGTCGCTTCTAGCATACCCCCCTTACGGCCTCAGCTATCGGGATTCATGGAGTCGACATATCGAACAACGTTCAATTCCGCGGTCATTTGGAGGCGCACGCTAAATTAGCCTCCAAGCTTGGGTGTGGTCAATAGGGCGAAGCAGCTCGGACCGCATATGGAGTACTGTTCTGTTCTCACCTTTGGGCTGGTGCGCCAACTATCGACTCGTCCTATTGGACCGTATTCAACGTAGAATGACTCGTATCGTTGACGACCAGGTTGTTTCCGACCAGCTTGATCCTTTGGTATTACGCGGAGATGTTGGCTCGCTCTACATCTACAACGGGGAGTGTTTCGAGGAGTTGTTCGGATTAATACCAGCAGCGGAATTCTACTCTCGGACATCACGGCAGAACTCTAAGTTCCACCTTCATCACCTGGATGTCCCAAAGGCTACAACTGTGTGTTTCAAACGCAATTTCCTACCGCGCACGTCTTCGATGTGGAACCAGCTGCCACCGTCGGCATATCCGAACCGATACGATATAGGGTTCTCCAAGAAAAGAGCTTAGTCCCATCTTAGAGGACGGCAACGCGCTTCCATAACCTCGGGTCATGCGAATGTCTATGGGCGGTGGTAGTTACCTACCACCTTCTCGTTTGCCCCCTTATCCTATATAAAAAACCTTAAGTTACTTATTTTACTTTTATTTATTACAGAATCAACAGCACATTTTGTAATGGTTTTATTTTGTGTCTTCTGAAATATAGTTTTTTTAAGCAAATTTTTGATTTATTGGAATATTTGTTATGTCAGCACTTACTTCTTATCAAATTTTATATAAGTTATGGTTTCTGTTCTATAATCCAATATACAATTTTTACGGAAGGATTTTTTATAAATCATGTGGTTGTGAGTGTTGTGCTCCAGAGGGACGGTAACTCCGGGCCAGAGAAGAGGAGATGGATAATGGTGGTAGTATAGAGGGTCAAACGGGAAATCTGTGTTTTGTACGACTACCTACATCCATGAAAACCCGCATCATTATTATGCTGATTGCCCTCCTTTTCTCCTCCCTTGCAATAGGCCACTACGCGCAAACCACTCGTGACGTAACACAGAAGATATCATTTTATGGTGTCTGAGTTGGACTTGACGTATTCATATTGAAGGAGCTCGTGGAGCTGTCATGAGGGAGTTGGCAAACTGCCTTGGCCTGTGTTTAGAGGTCGTGGTAACGTCTTTTTAAAAATACACGCGTAAGTAAGTCATTTGCTGATAATTCGTACGTCGATAAGACAGGGAATTCCCGCGAGAGGACATATCGTATGTAGTAGGGTGGCCACACGTGTGGCTTTTTTTGACACTATCTTGTATTACATTATCTGTATTGTAATGGTTCTCCATATTGCCTAATCTTATCAGGTCCCTGTCCTTTTTGCTAAATGTAATAATTCCCATTTTTTTAGCATTAACGTAGTAAGTTAAACTTGTTCGAGCTTTATTTTATACATCAACTTATTTAATGCGCAAAAGTATTTCACATTGTATTATAGTAGGCCCTAGAGATTTTCAACATTGCTATATTGAAAATTAAGTTTTGTCAAATTTAACGAGTATCATTTTCAATTGTATAATACAAAAAGAATATATATTCAATACAAAAGGAACGGTATTAGATACATATTCCTTTGTAGTTATTTAGCGTAAAGAGAAATAATATTTATTATAATAACAACTTTTCGTGATATAGGATTGAACAGAAAATCTTACATTTTCAGTTGTGACCAGATTATACAAGCATCATCAGCACGACTCGTGTAGTGGCGCGCTCCACCTAAAGATAAAATGTTACCGCTGTAAAGTGAGGATGCTATCGTGTTTCGTGAGTTTCAGGTGGACTATTGGAGAAGAGGAGGAAAGGAAGACAACGCATTTGCATAACAATTTGGCGATATATGAATATTAATGGGTGTTGGGGGTTATGAAAAGGCTCCAACTGCGCGATTGACCCCCATATGATAAGAAAAGACTTCGAATGTCTATGTGCGCTAGTAGTCTCCGTTAGTTCATTTGTCCCATTACACCAAAACAGCACACCTTTGGCAATGTGATCCGCCCTCGCTTCCCCACGCACCCGCGCTTGACTCGACCCGTTAGTACGGCACACTGAACTGCGCTGACATGACGTCACAGACGCCAGGTGCGCGGATATCGTGACCGGGTCGTAACGACCTTCACATAAATGTCAATGACCTTCTAATCAAATACATTTTTTCGGACTTGAAGATATGCTGTAGAAGCAAAGTGAAGCCCAGTACAGCTTCGTCGGTTTCCTATGTGTGTACGTCAGACGACGGGACTAGGTTTGGGGTCAAAGGTGGAAACCCTCCCGCAGATAGGAGAGATGCATTCTGATATGAGAGTGTTTGTAATAGCTAATTTAACTATAGTTATCATGGCCAGAGAGACCGAGAGGTACCTCCTCCCCAACTCTAACATCGGGAGGACTTCACATTCATCGTGGATTAAGTATTCTACTCTCTGATGCTCCTCTACATTTCTACCTATAGCCAAACCACAACTGCAGAGTCGCAATCTCAAGTTATTATGTGAGTGAGAGAGTACTGACCTTCGCGGTCGCGCGCGTGCAATCTATACATAAACTCTTTTGCTACTGACTGACAGACAACGCACAGTTGTAACTACTGGATATGTAAATTTGAATCTGGTACAGAAGCTCCTTACATGTCAGTGAGAATTTCGAATTGTTTAGAAATTCGACCTCTAAGTGAGTGAAATACGGGGGTGAGGTTTATAAAATGAAATTTTACCACGTTACGCGAGCCAAGCCACTGGGTCCTGGTACTCATTAACGAAATGTTTAATAGCATTTAAACCACATTAGGAACTTGGGCTACGACAATTATGCTGACTAGGCCGGAAAAAAGTATTATTCGTAACATTCTTTTGTACCAGAGTAATTAAATTGTGTGGACAAACAAGGTTTCACAAGTGAACACTCATATCCATACACGGTAATTTTCAAGAATTTCTAAAATGTTCCAGCGTTAAACAAAAGGTGATTGTACCAAATATTTTGACGTCCACATGTATACATTCAATTAGAATAAGGGTCCGCATTTTTGTTAAAATAAAGGAATTTCAAATTGTTTACTCACAAGGTGAAAGAGCGAACAAATGTGTTTTATAAAACTTGTTCATGTTATAGAACTAATAGTTACTTTATCAGAAAGTTATATTATAAACGCGGAAGCTTATAACTATGGACGGATGTTTGTTAATCTTTCACTTATTTTTCTGATGACAGCACGTTAATTACACGATGTTTTAATATAGCTATTTATAATATAGATATAAACAATGCATTGTCATATATTATAAAACGTCTTGAAAATAATAATCTAAAGATTAATTTGGATGAAACAGTGATAATTGATTTTCATCAACGAATACAAATACCATATCTTAAAGTAAAATATAGAGACAAAACTATCTAAGAAGGTGATAAAACAATCTTTTCAGGGAGTAATAATTGATATAAAACTTAAATGGAACAAACGCATCGATATATTTATATATATTTATGCAAACAGCTAAGTAAGTCTGCATATGCATAAACTAATTCAATTTTAAATTAATATTTAATTATTGTGTACGAATATTTGTACGCCGTAATTATCGTCAAAACATTACTGTACTTTTAACATTATAAAGTCAAACTTCATTTATTGCACGTGTATACTAATAAACAATATCTATCTTTATCATTACTAATTACTGAGTTGATTCTAATAACCCTTGACAGTAATATAGCTTATACGTCATAAAATTTAACATAGATATTTATCCCAACGAAATTAATCCATTGGGATAGTTTCCACGAGAGCGAAGCTGGGACACATGCAAATGTACAGCTGGATTCTTCTGACATGTATGAATGTCCATAAAATCTACACATTAGAATATAGATGTGTTGTCCGTCTCCGCACATGTTCCAATAGTCATATAATCTTGACCTAATATATTTTTCAACTCTCTGTTCACTTGACTTTGTCAATGTCACTCAGAACTTGTGGTGGAGAAAAATGGCATCAGGAAGTATGGGAAGGCCATGTCCAGATGTCACTTGAAGATCGCCAATCTGATTTAGAGAAGAATTACAGATGTCGTAATTACATAACTAGCTATGCACTCTTGCTTTGCTCGTTTTTGACAAGTCTAAGTAGTGGAACCATTAGGAAAGGCGATAGAAATGTGTAGCAAAGGGATATGAGGTAGAGCAACGTTTCCGATGCCGACATCGAGAACAGACCGAACAGGATGGAAATTAAGCCTGTCTCTACCATATCCCATATAAAGAGATAATACATAAGAGATATAAAGTGGTGTAGAGAGTAAGAGAGAGAGAGAGAGAGAACCAACTCGGCAGTAATTGGAAAGTTAAATGAGTTTTAGGGGGAAAACGAGAAAAGAGATACTCCTTGGTGACTACAGACCCCCATACGACGCCCTCGTTTGTATAAAATCATAACGAAGTCTACACGGTGTCGGATAACCCCTATCGGCACGGGAAGTGTTATTTTGATTCATAGTATAGTGTACCTGATAACTACCAAAGCCTATAGACATCCGAAGCATCATTATTACGGTTTATCAGTCCTATGCAATAATAATCAGATAAGTGAAATAGCACTCGTAACATGTACAAAATATTATTTGACCGTTAAATTAGTTTACATTCGAGTAGCCAAGGTCTGCGATGTCGCATTTCTGCGTCATATCTTGATAGCCGCGCTCGGCTGTCGTCGGTTCGCTTCGGCCACGCTCGGGCATGCTAATGTTTGGTCGTTTCTTTTGTACAAATGTAAACAACATTATTTTGTAATCAACTAATAACTAACTGGTTGGCGTTATTCCGACGGTCACAACTTCGTAAACTCGACGATAGGCTCTTAAGCTTATCACAATAGTAATCGTGATTTGTATTTATGATAAGGAAATCATTTCAATTTTAGATTTCGTATGTCTTTCATCCTAGAACACAATAATTCTATTCCTATAAAAGAATGTAGTGCCAATTCTTTTTAAATAGGTGACCATTATACATTTTTATGAGTACCTATATTATTTAGTTCACCTAATTTTGGCGGAACATTAATAAGTAACCAAACTCGAGTAACAAAAGAGTGAAGGTAATGTTTTGTCCGTTATGGAGGCAATAAAATGAACCTTCTTACAGCTAGTTTCCTAAGAATTCTATTCATCAGCACACAACGACGTAGTACACAATAATCTTTTGAAACAGATGCACAGGGAACTTATGATTTTTTCAGTATATGTGAGAAATGGTGCCTAATTCTCTATGTAAATATTTTAAACAGGTAAAGTTGTTAACTTTATTTGTCTGTGGGAGGTAATCTACGCAAATACGGAACATTCCGCCAATAAAATAAAACTTAGACCAGCTTTATTTTGAAGGATTGTCAAGTAGCATTTTTGATTGAACAAATTTTACTTTAGACACCGAACGAAGTGTACACAAGTTGGCTAATCGACCTGTAAAAGTAAAGTTAGGTTTATACTACGCAAAGAATATTAATGCAATATTATAAAAACGAACCATATTTCAATTGCACCTTTTTATTATTTATTTTTCATCATCATCAGTCCATAAAAGTCTACTACAATTTACACCAATACGTTACACAAATCGAAAAGACTAACCCGTACATCGTATTCGATACAGCTAGGCGGAGGTTGCCATTTCAAACATGTCTGACCACTCGTGTTTTAAATACCCCAAATGGCATATTGAAACAACCATTGAAGTCATTCGTTAAGAAGTTAATCCCCTTAACCGTATGCCAAAAAGTTGTGTACTGTGTTGTTCTTGCAATTTAGATATTATATGTAAAATTATATTCAAATCCGCTGAGTAATTTTTTCCATGAAAAGGTAAGAAACATGTTTATAATAATAGAACAGCTTAGAACGTCAGTCTTTACATTATATCTGCATCAGCTTTTATTATTTCCTGTTTATGATACAACAATATTAACAATTATACATTGCTTTCTATTAAACACACAAAGTTACTTGCCATAATTTATTTGTCATAAGTAAATCTAAATTTGTGACTGTTTAGGCAGACGTTACAATGACAAGTTTTCTAAAATAAACTTACTGTCTTTCCTATATTGGCGCGAATAAATTCACTCACTGTGTACTGTCTACTATTGATATGTTGTGACGAATTGAATAAGAATGTCGTTACACTGAAACTGTTCCTGGCTATCGCTACCGGAGACGTGTTAGGGTTCAGTATTTATTTAAAAACCGTTCAAGTGTGAGTCGGCCTCGTAGACTAATGGTTTCCCTAACATGGACAGGACGACAGGAGTTACGAGCATTACAATTTGTATATTATGTTGACAAATTTATATTGGATGCCGTGTGCACTCATTTTAAATGAAATTGACGATAAATATAAGTTTGTAATGGTTTAATTTTGTGTCTTCTGTAATACGATTTTTATTTACAAAGTTTTTGATTTATTGGAATATTTGTTATGTTAGTCCTCACTGTTTATCAAATTTGATATAAGTTATGGTTTCTTTGGTATCATCCAATATACCATGTATAAGGAAGGATTCTTTATAAATCGTATCTTCCACACGTGATTGTGCTGCAGAGAGACGGTAACTCACCGTCTCCGAAATAAGAAGAGGGTTCTAGGTCCGGATGGGAACTTGCGATCACTCTCGTGTATCTTGGCGGGAAGCTTCGGGCGCTGTTCAACCTTTGCTTTGGGACAGGGCAGTTGCCGAAGATGTGAAAGGAGGGCTAGCTTTACCTAATGACAAAGGGAGGCTGGCCACCGGATACTGCATCAGCCGTACGTCCCATTGTGCTGCTAAATGAGGTAGGGAAATCCTTCGAAAGAATGAATACAGCCCGCCTTTTTCAGCCTTTGGAGGATGGCTCGGGGCCGGGACTTTTCAATATGGATTCCGAGCCAGATGTTAAACCATTGATGCACTAAGGCGTCTTCGTTTAGTAACGGAGGAGGCGGACCGTGAGTGGCAGCTGGTGGTGGCGGTGTCACTGGCCATCACCAAACCTTGAGTAGTCTTCCCCATAGTACTACACATAGTACACAACCGATATTGCTCAGGTTCTAAAAGCACGGAGGGTATAGCAGCACTGCACCCGGTCCCAGAGCGGTGGATGCGGCGACAACGCAAACCCAACATATTCCGCATGACGGTGTTCACTGGGCATGGATACTTCAGAAGACACGGCCAATCACACGCTGGATTTGTGCCCTAGATGGGCAGTACAGAGCCCCGACCTAGCATCGGTGCTGGAAGGGTTGGACCTCTCTTTCTCGAATATGATCTGCTCATTGCTCGAGAGCGACAGGTACTGGAAGGCGATGGTCTCTTCCTGCGAGGACGTCATATCCCAGAAGGAGGCCTCGGAGCGGGCCTGAGAGGCGGAGGTGGATAATGCTCCTTACCGCAGACGACGGACGGGAGTGCCGCAAAAGCGCTACGCGGAACTTATACTGCCTCCCTAGATGGGACGCGGGGACAGGATGGGAACCTGACTCCTTTGTAATGACGTTGGAGGATTGATCCAGTTTGTCGGATTGTAGATTTTTATATTATTTAGTTCACCTACTCGCAAGCGAGAAAATATTGAATTTTATTTTGGCGGAACATTAATAGGTAACCGAACTCAAGTAACAAAAGAAGATAATTTTTTGTCCGTTCTGGAGGCAATAAAATGATCCTTCTTACTGCTACTTTCCTAAGAATTCTATTCATTAGCACACAACGACGTGGCTAAGTACACAATAATGTTTTGAAACATATGCACGGGGAGCTTATGATTTTTTCTTTTTTCTTTTCAACTTTTCAAACAACTCGTATTTTAAATGGCCGCACATTGGAACAATCGGTGAAGTAATTTGTTATGAAGCTAATCCCCCGAAACTTAGGCCAAAAAGTTGTGTAATGTGTTATTCTTGCAGTTTAGATATAGTAGTAGTGCTTTTTCCTTGAATACGTAAGAATCATGTTTATAATAATAGAATAGCTTAGAACCTTAGTCTTCGCGTTGTATCTACATCCGCTTTTAGTATTTTGTGTTTATGATACAACAATAATAATAATTATACATTGCTTTCTATTAAACACACAAATTATTTGTCACAAGAAAATTAAAATTTGTGACTGTTTAGGCAGACATTACAATGACTAGAGTTTGTTAAAATAATCTTACTTTCATTTCTATTTCGGCGCGAACAAATTCAGCCTGTATATTTTTTAGTCCTGCTACTTACTGTGAACTGTATACTGCTGATGTTAACAGGAAAATATAATGATCCACAGTGGTAAAGTGAAAAAAAAAATAAAAATATGCTTTACCTGGAATCACAGAGGTGGTTTTATTAAGAATTCCGTCACAATGAAACTGTTCTTAGCTATCGCTAGCAGAGAAATCGTACGGCTCAGTATTTATTTAAAAACCTGTCAAGTGTGAGCAGGCCTCGTACACAGAAGGTTCCACATCCACAGGAGTAACATGAATTACAACTTATATATTATGTTGACAAACTTGTATTGGATGCCATGTGCACTCATTTTGTATGAAATTAACGACAAATATAAGTCTGTAATGGTTTTATTGGTGTCTACTGTAAATTTAGCAATTTTTTGATTTATTGCAATATTTATATATAATTTAGTCAACAAGCCCTTACTTCTTGACAAGTTTCATATGGACTATTGTTTCTTTATCTACACAATTAGTTGCACGTGTGCGTGCTGAACGTGTGTATTCTTTAATTAATAATAAAACCTAATGCGCATTCTCCTTTCTACACATGTTTCTAAGAAAATGTTCAAAATTGTACCAAATTTCTCCATTCGCTAAATTATTTAAGAAAGGGATGTCATTTTTTTTCGCGTATAAGATACGTACCACCATACAAACTTTCGTATTTATAAAACATCATTTAGCGCGAAACTATAATAAAAATATGACTTAAGAACACAAAGTATACACAGTCAAGATCGGCCGCGCCGGGGCGCTGTATTTTTCCCAACTGCAGATTAAAAATTAAAATATACTACAGCCGTTTTCCTTGGAAAATACAAATATTATTATACGCGCCTTGTCACTGACGTCACACGCTGGCATCACAGATAATAGATAATCGGCAAACGTCCGACGCTATCGGTCGTTGTCTTTGTACGTGGCGGTTTTTGCCAAAATAAAAGTGTATTATAACGAATTGTTTCTTTTAACATTCGTTTATTTAATAAAGTAGCAGTGTCTCATGGTTTCACTCACACAACTCCTGTCCTATTGCTCGTAGTGTCTTACAAACGTCGCCATGAATGTAACTCTCCCATCACAAAAATGTATTCCAATTGGACTTGTAGTACTCGAGATCAGCGCATTCGAACAGACAAATAAACTAACAAAATTGTCTTCAACTTTGTTAAGTTAGTATAGATATAACGAAATCAATCAGCACTTTTTTGTTCTAAAATTTTTCGAAGGTTTCCTCATTGTCACGCCACCGTACCCTATGAAACACAAAAGATATTATACATTAAAGAAAATGTGTGAAAGAGAGTCAAAGATAAGATATTCGTATTAAATTGCATAACCTTATGCACCCCACTTCTGTCTTTAAATTAGATAAGATGTTCTGCAGTACATCCAGAGACTTTAAGTGAAATTCTAATTTAAAACAAAGAAAAAGGTGATAACCAATAAGATTTTGTGTGTAACTCATTGAGAAACGATACTTATGGAGAACAGTAAAATCGTGTGGAACATTTCACACTCAGCGTAACGCTTTAACCGTCGCTGCGCAATGCAGCATCGTATACGAAGCCTCGGACGAACCCCGGAAAGTAGGACTGACGCAAGCATGTTTTTTTTTAGAAACGAGCGCTACTTGGCAGTTACTAACTGTTCGTAACAATTCGTAAGAATTCTGAAGTCACCTCCGCTATTGGGTGAATGCCCTACACATTAACTTTGCCTTCACCTTCAACGTAAAAATAGAGTATAAATACCTAGGCTCAACTAATTTTAAACTAAACCAAGATCAAACAGAACCATAACTATAAGTACCAACACAAAGTAGCCATCCGTATAGGACAGAGGAGGTACCTCCTCTAAAGTATCATTATATACCCGTAAAGTATCATTGGTCCCCCTTGGGGTTGGATTAGTATCCAAGGTGCCATGATGTCTATTTATTCTCAGACTGAGGTCTCATGATGAGTCATAGGCGACATTGATGGCACTCGCGGTGGTTCAAGTTTCGACATTTCACAAGGCCCACACACCATTAGACCCCATGACGGCGATAAGTTTCTCTGCGTCATCAAAAAAGAAGCTAAAAAAGTATTGGAAGATAATGAGTGATCCGGCAGTGCACAACACTAGTCCATTGGTAGGGAGGAGGAACAGAGGCCAACGCATCTGCACGACAACAATGCGGATGTCCATGGGCGTATGTAGTCGTCAAAAGGTGCCGATTCCTCGTTTGCTCCCCGTATAATATATATAAAAAAAATCATAAAATACTACAAAGTTTGAATTTGAAGCTTGCAATAAACTTGCAATGGAATTGGGCTGGCACGAACAGGGAGGTCAATTTCGCGTTTCGTGCGGTTTGTGAGTAGCCGGCGGACCACTAGGGGGGTGGTGGAAGAAGAGGAACGCATCGGCATAGTAATTATGTGGATGTTCTTGAGCGTCGGTAGTCGTAAATAAGCACCGATTCCTCGTTTGCCCCCTATTGTATAAAAAAAAACATGAACGCCAGCTAACGATGTCGGTTTTCATAAATTCATTTCATTCATAAAAATAGCTACTATAATTAGCCTCTTCGCTTCGCAGCCGTTCTGATGTAAGATAATAAAAACCAAACAATATAATTTAAACAACTAATTACGTATGAAGTATATAAATATTTACCACATTCTTAAAGTGAGACGCCATTGTGTTGAGCTGATCGCGGATGCACTTTGACGCCGCAGTATTAAATAATTTAACTTATGAATAGAAAAGAATAGTAGCTGTTTATTGAGCATACAAGTATTAAAGCTAAATGATTACACATTAAGAACATTATACTTCAGTAGCTACTTAAACTATTAATTATATATAGAAATATACGGCACATAATGTAAAATCAAATACTAGGCCTATAAAATAACACATGTGTATAACAGGTGGATATTTATGGAGCTATGACATTAATGTAACATGAGCGAGACATGTCAACCCGGCGATGCCCAATTCGATCGCAATGCAACAATACCGCCAACAAAAGGATGTACAATGCCTGTCCAACGCCTCCGCTATAAAAACCCCTGCGACAGTAGATTTTTTCGGCGTATTCGTCGACATGCAAAAAGCATTCGACTCCGTGTGGCATAACGGGTTAATATACAAATTAATCCAAAGCAATGTGCCTAAACCTCTCATAAAAGTGATTGCGTCATTTCTCTCTGACAGGACATTCCAGGTGAGAGTGGACGGGGTCTTGTCCGAGAGGAAATGTATTCGTGCAGGTATACCACAAGGGAGCTGTCTCTCGCCAGCCCTCTACAACTTTTACGCCGGGGACGTGCCTGTTTCCCCCGGAGTGACCGCCGCGCTCTACGCGGACGACACCGCCTTCTTAGCCGCGTCTCCTAACGCGAGGCACGCGGCCAAAAAACTACAGAGAACCCTCGATCTCCTGCCGGAGTGCCTCCAGAAATGGCTGCTGGCGGTCAATCCATCTAAATCACAAGCGATCACCTTTCCCAGACAGAGCACCGTTGGTGCGCTCAAGGTACAGGGCGTCGCGATTCCATGGCACAGGACAGCCAACTACTTGAGAGTCGTGCTAGACTCCGGACTCACGATGGCTCGTCAGGCCGAAACCGCCATCAGAAAGGCCAGATCAGCCACCGCCAGGCTGGCGCCACTCCTGCGGGCGAGTGCCATCCCACTAAAAATGAGGATGGTACCCTACAACATCCACATAAGATCGAGGCTAACATACGCGACTCCTGCCTGGCATCACTTGCTGAGCGATACGAACAAGCGGAAGCTCCGTGTCGTTCAGAACAAGGTGTTTCGGCAACTGGTCAAGGCTCCAAGGTTCGTGAGGAACCAAACTATACTCAGGGACCTGCGCGTCGAGCCCCTTGATGACTTTGTCGGCAGGATGTCGAGCAACCTGTTCGAAAAGGCGGACGCGTCGGAGCACGAGACTCTCAGGGGTCTCGCGCCCTGGCACGCCCGCCTCCCGGACAAATATAGCCTGCCGAGGAAGGGGGACGGAAACCAGTTTCCGTATACCTCCCACAGGCTAGAAAAAAAATTTACTAATAATCCATTTGATTTCATTTTCACAGGTTATATACATATATACACTTCTCCGTGCCGAGTGGGACGTGACAACCCCGTTGCCACGCTCCCGCAAGGATACGGCCCGCCGCTTCTCCCGTGACACCAACTTCACGGCCAGAACCCTTCTTTTCTTTTCTTTCTTTTCTTCTGTTTGTCGCGTCTTTTCCACCAACGGTACACCGTACGGTACACCGTACCGTAAACACAGCATGCGTTTCGGTGCCTGTCCATAGGGCCATCACAGGAGTGGAACCATACACGTTTCCCAGTTCGCTCTGGGACCTGTGAGAGTGCCCCGACAAATGCATAGACGCCGATCGTACAAAGATACCAATAGCCGAGGCACATAAACATATGTGCATACGCACTCAGAGGTCAACATGACCTCGCATCAACCACAGCCTCGTATTGACGAGGCTCGAACAACACATTTCCAGTAGGGAACTAAGCTCCGGTCTGGACCCGCCTCGACCCGGCAACGGGAAGAGTGCGAAGACGTAACGAGTAATTTTTTCGGACCTGAACGAAGAATTTAGGCTGAGGCAGCAAAGTTTACAGCTTCATCGGCTAGCTGTAAGTGGTCGTCTGCCATGGCTTGGCTTGGAGTCGAAAGGGTGGACGGACCTCCTCTGCAGATGGTCCTAGAGATGGCAAATATGCATCCCGACATGGCGGTTATTATAGCATATTTGACTATTATGCTCAATGCTGAAGGGACTGCCTGATACCTCATTCCCAGTCTTTGACAACGGATTTGGCTAACGCGCGATAGCTAAAGTGGCCACAGCATTATCATGAATAGGCTGATGACCGATGGGCCCCTTCGCCCGCTCATGATTGACTCGGACGTCACAGAATATTTACCCGGTATTGGGATAGCTACCGCTGGTTGTGTAGTTGACTGGCCGAGGATGTGCTGTTATCGTGGATATTTATAGGCGCGTTACATCAGAGGGTGATAAGAATTGTAAGTAATATTTTGCTTACAACACCGATAGATATTACTGCCGTTCTAATCTGACGCGAGCGCCGTCTATTACGTATTATAAAGTCTGTATTTTGATGCGACTGTTCGAGGCCCCCTTATACGGTACGATTGATCTTTACGGTTTGTCGTCGTTGGTAAAATTGCAATTTCGATCGCAAACTGAAGTAGTAATTTATTTCCGTTGTGTGTAGCAAGTTTTGTGTTAGTTTTATGGGAGTTCACTGCATATGAAACTAAATTAAAGACCCACAGATTAAAAAATATGAGGATTGTAATCGAGTGATTACATACCAAACTCGACGCTCGCCTTTTTCCGGACCCCGAGCTTATGTTGTGGAAGCGAAGAGAAGCCCCATACAGCTTCGCCGGATTCCTATGGGTGCTCGTCTGGCTAGGTTAAGGTCCAATGAGGGACCGAAATTTGAACAGGGCAGTTCTTATGGAGTGGTCGCGAATGCTAAAGGAAAAACCACACCTTTTTGCCTTTAGCCATTTTTTTTTTGCCTTGCCTTTTGCCCTATATTTTAGTCGCCATATTGGATTACAGCATTACTTTGACTCAGCTTGGTATGATGAGTTCCCTTTATACATAATTCTGCTTTAAGTGAAGCTTATTAGATAGGGAGCACCTATTATAAAACTACTGGCGATCTATCCCGGCTTCGCTCTTGAATAGCACGGGCTGGTTGCTAACCATAATAGTTTCTGGGGAGTTTGATTTATTATATGTATAAATAACCAGTGCTAATTTACTTCTGATAAAAAAGAAAACAGAAACGCTAGATAAAACTCTAGGTGCAAAGGTTAAGTACTAGAATATTAAATATCCTCAGTCCGGATCAGTCTAGTTAAGTCCCTGAGATAATTCCGATCACCGTGTGCTTTCCCTTTTGAATAGTCGAATATCAACTTTGTATCAATGAAATACAGCTTAAAATAATAAATTCCAGTGATGTCATTATGTAACACACCATTCCAAACTCAATTTTTATTTGATAAGATTGTTGTTTAACATGTTTATAGTTTATTTTGTTCCTGTTTTAGGAAGGCCTTAGAACCTTATGACAGTTTCAATATCCAATATGTATTACAATAAAACTACTTTTACAGATTTTATCGCGGTTTATTCAATTATTCAACTAGCCCGACGCTTCAGAAGCTTTACACCAACCGTGGTCACACAATACTCTTTGCGTTAATCGGAACAACTAAATAATTATAATTCTTCGGGTACTTTTAATACATTATGACATCGGGACATCTGTCAGGTCAGTCCACCCATGACACCTGAACACCTCCATCTGCTGCATTCTGGTAAAATCGTATATTCATATTTCATTGTTACATTCGGTTAGCAAACTGACAAACAAGTTTTTGAAACCTTTTACTCTAAACTGTTGAGATCAGTAGGCCGGTTCCCGAGGCAGGTAAATTATAAAAAAAAAACCTATAGAATCATCAACAATGGCTCGAAATGTTCCCCAGTCCCTGTACAATGCGTTGTAATATAAATGCATGAAAGAAAGACAAGTAATCGGAATTATTGACATAGGCCTTTTTTTGTTGACGCGGGGAAATACATCTACGCGCCTTCACTGGGCCTGGGTGGGGTCCAGTGGTGTGTGGGGCTAGCGGCACATTATAGTGCCGAATACCCACAAAAACCACTGCGACCGTCATCAGTGCCGCCTTTTATTTATTGTGATGCCCCGGAACAACAAATCATCAGGGCACCTCGACGGCTTGTCAACCCCATGAGAAACCGACGCTACCTCCACAGATGGGGATGTCGTGCACCAAAGGACAACACCACTACCTTTGGGACAGTGCAATGGGATGAGGTTTGCATCCTCGCCCCGTACCCCGTGCGCAAAAGCGCCACCTTCTTTCGCTCTATTGCTTCTTACAACAGGGGTACAAGGAGCGGTGTCTCCTCCTGCTCTTTAGTCCCCTCTTCCTACAAGAGGGGCACAAAGAGCAAGCCCCTCGGTTCAATTGACTGCGCCCAAGGTATTCTCGATTCGCCTCAGGCCACTGTGCCCCACCGCCACGACAAGGCTTGTACCATGGTGGGGATTATTGAAATAGCCTTCACTGGCCGCTCTCTGCGGTTTTTAGGACGTACCGCGCCCGTATTTTTATCGCATAATTACGAACAAATGCTCTGGTAAATGTAATTCCTCCAATAGGTCATATATGGCGTACGTTTATAATTATGTAAACGGCATAATAGCTGAATGGGGCTAATCCGAGCGGGAAGAAAGTCTCAATCATCTCGACCGGGGAGAAATCAGGCCCAAGGTCGATGGGTTATGTGCTCCCTGGCACGAACTAGATGGGAGTCAAAGTTACATCTTCAAACTGTTATTCGAACAATCCCAATAACGCCCTCGGTCCGACAAGGAACTCAAAAATGGCACCTACCAACCTGTGGTCGCACGTGCTTGTTCCGTTTTTTTTATATTTTTATGCATAGTGTAGGGGGTCAAACGAGGAATCGGAGTCTTTCAACGACTACCAATGCCCATGAACATCAGTATAATTATGCCGATGCGTTGCCCTCCTTTTTGCCCCCAATGGGCCACCGGCTACTCACAAACCGCACGAAACGCGTACCTAACGCACTACCTCCTTGTAACTTCCGTTAGACACCTGAATACCCAATCATCAGGTCATTCACCTGCTCGTAGCTTATGTGATAAAAACGTTATTACATTATGCAGTATCTGATATATATCTGCCGTAAACCTTACAACGGTACATAAATTATATTTTTCGTACGCTCAGTCCGTTTGAATGATTTAGAAATTCCAGCTCCAACATTCATGCTCGTGTTTATCCGGCGCATGAATAAATTGTGCGGCCTGGGCCAGTGGTACTGCGGACTTAATAACTGCGATAATAACGTATGGTTTACATTAACTAGCGATCCGCCCGGGCCTTGCCCGTAAATAACAATCAAATTATACACGTAAACCTTTCTTAGGGATCGCTCTAACCATTATTGAAAACCGAATACAAATCTGTTCAGTAAATTGTCAGAAAATCGACCACATTTTTTTTATATTGCAATATTCGGGAGACTTTACAGCTAGACATTAGCAATAGAATTAGATACAAGCAATAGATTGCCCAAGAATCAGTTTCGACTGTTAGATACAATTTAACATAAAAAGTCACATGATATAAAACATGAGCGCAAACCTAGACAAATAGCTTTTGGGGACTTTATTTTCTAATACTGTTAGATGCGTACTTAAATTACATGAATATAAGACAAATGTCACATATGGGCATGGCATCATGTATAATCTAACAGAAACTTTACTGTCTTGTGGTCTAGCAGTGAGTGTGTTCAACCACAGAAACGTGGTCCCTGGTTAGAGTCCCGAGTCGGACCGATGCGTTACTGGGATTTTCGATTTGTGAAAAGTCCGAAGCCAGAAAGTTGGCGGTGTTTCACTCCCATGCCTCGGATTGCAGGTGACGTCCCATCGGCACAGGACAACGAGTGATAGAGTTCACTTGTCTGCTTATAACATTAGATTCTGCGCACGTCTGTATTTATAGAGATGGCCACCCTAGTAAAAATTCAGTTTCGAGGACATTTTTTCTTTTCTTATAATATAGGGGGACAAACGAGCAATCGGTGTCGTTCAACGACTACCGACGCCCATGAACGCATAACTTTGTAGTTATCTAGCGGGTTTTCACGCGATATTTAAAATACTTATTACAAGGTACTGGCAAAATGTTTCCATGTAACAGCCAAACCGCTATGAGAGGGACTCGTGCCGTTAGATTAATCTTCATAACACCTGATACTCTTACGTTTTATGTTCTTCAATGCAGTTTTAGGTTACTTTCTTCATCTTTTCACTGTTTTTTCCACAGTCAGTATTCCTAGCAATTGTTCGGACTAGATCTGCAGCCGAATCGCATCATCGGGCTACGCGCCTAAGTGTCCATCCCTACCACTTTCATATCCGCTTTTGTGCAATTTAAGCGTAATTTCCTTCTGCGCACGACTGAATTGTGGAATCAGCTGCCGCACTGGTTAGTTCCGGGCTGATACAAAAAATCTTCCAGAAAAGAGCTGACTCTCAACATTTTTTTTATAGCATAAGGGGGCAAACTAGCAATTGGTGCCTTTTGATGACTACCGACCTCCGCGGACATTCGCATGATTGTTACGCAGATGCTTTGCCCTTCTATCACCTACTCACAAACCACACGAAACGCGACAGCGGCGCTGTCACTTTACGCCGGTATCAAGTGAGCGAGCGGTACTTCCCCGGGACAGTACCACCTTCCGGGACCTTCAACGGAAGTGCCACAGTGGAATTGTCTGTTGCACAGGAGAATGTTGTGTCATGCATCATGGATGGCTAGTGCTCCTAAGTAGCAGTATAACTATCTCTTCCAAAAACGCTTTCCGAAAGTCTGAAAGGCCGGCAGTGTTGCGGCTATTTGTGGGCATCTGTAAGGACTTTTCTTTCGGTAACCCATCTACTCGTCAGTCCCAATATTGTGTCCAAAGCACACAGACATTTTTTTTAGTCAGGATAAATTTCTTTATACACCGCTCAGTCCGGTCCTGGGTGAGACAGAAGGGTGTGTCGGATATAGCAATTGTAATTTTATACGGACATGGAGACCAGCTTTTACGGATCGCAATAAATTGGAAACATGCCCAAAATATCCCAATAAAACCAGTTTTTGTGACAATCACATCGTATAGATGGTGGCAATCCCAGCCTTGCTCCACTAGTTCCAGTAATCGCGCGACAGCTCGTCCCGTCAATCGTAATAATAATAATAATACAATGATTATACTCGGGTGTGTCACTACCGACCAAGAACCCACGAGGCCTTCGACTGCCAAGACTGTGGTCTTCTTATTACCTTCAACGTATACGTAATATCGCGTACGCCCCGCGTACACTGGTACAGCTTAACGCTTGTAATTATCCAGCGCTATGCGCTTCAGCGGTATCGTATGAACGTGTGAGATGAACGCTCGTCTCTCCCTTGTGATATCTATCCGATATTAACAACGGTATACGTGTTACATTCTGCCTCGTGGTCTAGCGGTAAGCATGTTCAGCCACACACGTGAGGTCCCGGGTTCGAATCCCGGGTCGGACCATACAAAAAGTGCTATTAGGAGTTTTCAAGTTCTAACAACTGTCCGGAGTTACGAAGTTAAGCCGTCGGTCCTGCGCCTGGTTTCTCTCCGGACGTGTCGGATTGCCGTCCCAACGGAATAGGAGGAAGGAATGGAGAGTGCTCTTGTGTCTGCGTAAACACTTGTGCACTATAAAGTATTCCGCGCAGGTGGCTCTCTCAATAGCGAAGGTCGTTGTAGCCGAAATTCGGCTAGGACGACATTGTTATGAATTACGTTGTTAATGTTAAAGACTGATATACTATATAAAGCACATTAAAGCAAGTCTTTATGGGGTAAAGTACTGCTTTAATGTGCTTTTCCGAGCCTTTCGACGACTACCGATGCCCATAGATGTCTGCATTACTGTTTTCATGCAGATGCGTTGTCGTCCTTTCCCCTCCCTTCCAATGGGTCACCGGCTACTCAGAAACCGCACGAAACGCGACAGCACAGCTGTCACTTTCCAGCGGTTTATATTTAGCATATGAGTAGCACTACCGCTCACATGCTAAATATAATTTTCTAATTTATTTTTTGTCTAGTTTTAACGGACTCTGATTGTCCCTCCAGGCGTAGCCCGCGACTCCGTCTGCGTGGATTATGTACAAAACTTCTTATGTTATAAATGTTCTGTTACATAAGGTTAAAATAAATCAATTCTGTAATTTTTTCGTGATCGAGTGACGAGCGTATAAACTTTCGCTTATACAGAAAATCAATTTATTTAATACGAAGCTAGGAATCAAGTGATAGCTCGTTTGTGCCATGGGCCCCATGAGGCATAAAGGGCAGGCAAGTGCATGCTAATACCGTGTCTATGGTCTGCCCTTGAACATCATTAGTAATATTCTAATGTTCAAATTCCGTACCATCCATTATATGATTAATTGACCAACCATCTAGAAGGAGGTTATGATACATCATATGTAAATATCTCCCGTTTGTCCCGTCAATGCGAGGCCCGGTGAACAACAACAACAACATATCATAGCGGTTCTCTACTGGGATAGGCGTGGCAAGGTCAGCTTTTTCATAGTGTAGGTTTCAAACGATGAAAAAGCCTTTTTACGACTACCGAAGCACAAAGACTTCTGCACATACGTCATGCCATTGAATTGCCCTCCTTCCCTCATCCCATCAACTGGGCCACCGGCTATTTACAAACATCACGAAACGCGATAGCAGTCACTTTAGAGCGGTATCATGCGACATCTGCATTCTAATATAAGAATCATCTTTATAATAAGATTATAAGATTGTACACGTATATTAATATATTCTCAAGCGTCCCCGTAACACATTCAGACAAGTGTTATACATTACATAATACAGTAATGTTACAGTACGGGATTATATTTAGAAACTTTGATTATCACTTTTTAATAGTCAAGTAAAATTATAAATTGGTACGTGAACCGAGGAAATAATAAAGAGTATTTTTTTTACCTTTTTAGGGTATTCATATTTCGGATGCAGTAAGGTAAAATGCCTAATCAAGGCTAGTAAAGGTTCATTGTACCCTTAAAAAAGGCAAAAGCTTAGGCTAATTAGCATAGCCTTGCTTCGCATATTTTTTACCTGTAATTAACGATTCAGTATACAAATCGCATTAGTTAATTACATTAGTATATATTTTCTGTGTACCGTTAATTATGATATTTGTTATATTTTTGTCAATATTTTTTTGAAATTTTACGTAAAACAATTTGAAAGCGTATCATTGTTTTGTGTTATCTTATCTTTCATTTCTTAAAAATACGCTATGCACTATTTAGCTAAGCCCACAAAGAGATAAGAGTAGGTTTTTTACTCATATTTTTATGTTACTTTGGTCAATTGATATTTTTATTACTAAAATAAAAACAACATGCGAATGTGTAAGTAAACCTTGAATGACTTCGGAACGACTGGACCAGCTGACACAATGCTTATTGCGTTGGATTTATTAATTTAAAAAATGTAATTGTTATTGCTTATAGTACAAATAGTCAAAGAACAGTTTTACTTTTAAAATTTATTTATTTCACAATTACTTTCACGAGTGTTACAACTTCATTATCCTCGAAAAACTTAACGTTTGGTGCCGTGTCACGCTCTTTCTTTTAACACAAGACTTGAACAACATTTTCACACAAAAAAGACAGTCTAGTACCCATGTCAGGTAGAAGGAAGACAAATGCTTTGTCTTCCTTCTACCTGACATGGGTACTAGATGACGATACACACGATAGCATAGCTGTCACGGCGGTGTCCTCTGAGCGAGAGGTACAGCCCTGGCCATGCTGGCCTAAACAAGCAGCAATAAATCTTAACACCTACCCTTTTAGTGATATAAAGAACTTAAATTAATTTCTATAGAACTTTAATTTCAACACGCACTCTTCTAAACTGTCCCTGTAATTCTTTTTATCTATACGCCATTTTTGCTACGTGTTTCTTGTTCGAAATTCGAAGGTGTTGCTTCACAGGTCACACACACTTAAGTCCGCGGTAGTGTGTGTGGAAGGCTCGTTTGCCGGCGTGTGCGCCGATATTGCCGCACAACACATCTGCTGTGGGCATAATAGCCGAGTTTTATGAATAGAGAATGCGTCGTAGATTGTTTTACTAATTTTATTGCAGTTATCACCATCGACGCTGTGAAATTAATAATGACTCTACATTCGCTAACTTGATTACATTCGCTAATTTACCTATATGAATATTATCAGTATTTCAGACTACATTCCCTGCAATACCTTCATTAATATTATCAGACTTTCAGACTACCTTCGCTAACTTATCTATATTAATATTATGATTAGTTCAGTCATCTCTGTATCTATATAGAATATAAATATAGAGAAGAGAGCTGTCTTGAAATGCCCAAATTCTTACTCAATTATATCTTTTTTACATATAAATTTTGTTATGGATAACAATGTTGTATTATCATTAATTAATTAATTTACATTAATTCTGTTACCCTTTTTTTATTTGGGTAACTATGACATATCTCTTTTTACCGGTCTACGCTGATGGAAGTGTCCCGCGCGTGTCTCGGCGTTCATTGAAAGAGGCCTATGGCCAGCAGTGGACCGATAATTGCCGATAATGATGATGATCGTGGGTACTAAAATGTTGATGTCTTAAGTTGACGCGAATGTTAGTCATTACAATAAAACTACTTTTACGGATCTTATCACGGCTTACTTAATTATCTATCTAGCCCGACGGTTCAGAAGCTGTACAGCAACCATAGTCACCCGTGACCCGTAGTTTTATTGTAATGTAGTACTAAAATGAACAAACTCCAGTTACGAAGATGTTGAAATTTGTTTCCACATTTTACACGTAACAAGTTTCTGTTGACACTGTTCATTAATAACACACAATTGCTTTTGTTGTTCGTTCCACTACATTCGATTCTATATTATATATATATATATATATATATCGTCATCATACTTCGTGACTGCTTGACGGACTCACACACAATGCACAACCGAAACTACTGTACCTGCAATTTGGTACAGAGGTTCCTTTCACGATGCAGGTGGGCACTAATAAAGGACTTTTATAAATTCAATCCTTCTGTGGGTGGAAAAAGGGTAGGTGTTTAAACGAGCTAATCTCATTGTTAGTTGGTTCGTGTTGTATACACTTGGAAACCATTTGAAATGGATCAGTTTGTGATGAAACTTTGGTAGAGTATTCTAGGGATGTCAGGAGTGAGTTTTGTTAAACTTAAAAAAAAAACATTACAGTGTACTACACGTGGGGCTACCCACTTGGTTGGACAACAGAAGATCCAAGTGGCTCTTGACCATTTTTTTTTTTCGGAGGGACCTACTACTGATTGGCGGTGCTTGTCCAGCCTCGACCGTTCGAATGACTACGAAAGACTTTCTTGTCTTCAGGTTTAGGGAGATGACTCTTGACCCTGACCTTTGGCGCTTTTTGAGGGAGGCCAGCGGACGCCCGCCGATAAATGATGATGTTTAATTTATCATAACCAATCGCTATTCCTATTTCTTGTAATGTGTATTCTAAATGTCTATTCTATTTTTTACAAGTCTTCAGTTTTCTCGCACAGTTATGAGTGGCACACTTCACGTATACTTGTGAATTTGTGATTATTGTCACATAAAATAATCCATTTCCTAATACCCACTCTCCGCAATAAATTAATTTAAAGAATCTCAGAGATAGGGCCCAATATCGGTCCCAGGTTGTGCAATTTAGTCCGAGATGTTTCTCGATTACACAAGAACTAGACCGGCCGTTTTAAATACAGATATCGCCACTGATCTCCGTTGTAATATGGATAGATGATACATGTGAAAATTTCAAACATGTGTCGTGAGCGTCTCAAAATAGTGACGACAGAACTACATTGTACGCATACGTCAATTTTTCGAGCATTTTAAAATTGAAAAGTATGAACTGCATGAATGTTAACGCGCATGTGTTACTTAGCTTTTATATTCGTTTTTTCGTCAGTAACAAGAGCGATGGTGATTATTGAGCAGCTGGATTAAATGGCGAATGGTGTCAGTCATCCATATTCAATATGGAGATCACAGGATGGCACACTCGTATAAGTGGATTGGTGTGTCGCGTGGCACTAGCGGAAGCTACGGGGAACGGGGTTTTCGGCCTTGCGGCCGCGCGCCGAAGGTGAAAGTCTTGGCGCGCAATTATTAACCTCGACTAGGGCTGCCAGGTCTTAAAATACAAAACTCTCGAATCTGTAGCAGATGTAATGTAAAAAAAATCTTCACAATTGATTTACAACATAACTTTTGACATTTTCATTATTTATTTTTGGGATTATTTGATTCTGCTGATCTTGTTCTACGTATTATAATCGAGAACCATGTAAAGCCGCACACATTCAGCTAAGCATATGACACCTGACAACCCTATTGTTGACCTAACACAAGCGCAACGAATTTGTTGCATTCCATTTTTAAATTGAAAAAAATATCGTCAAACAGTTATTTTATCTATAAAGATAATAAATAATTTAGGACTCACGCATCTACTATTTAATAATCTTATAACTGTTTAATAAATATAAAAAAAATAGATAAAAATAAAACGACTAATAATACAATGAACTATAATATACAGCTATATTTATTTTGCTAAATTGTGTTAACATTTAATAATTATTGTCTTGTCACAAAAAATTCTAGGTGTCAGGTTTATACTTAGAACTATTTGAGTCAAGTTGAGTAGGTACCGTTGACATACTTTAAACGATTTGCATACGAATATCATATTAAACGCAAAATAGACGTACGGATACCTCGCAGTAGCCGACTTGCTTTTGTGACTTTAAGCCATGAACAAGAAATTAGTCGTTAATTAAATGGAGTAGTGCTCCAAAGATGCGCAATCTCTCTCAGTCACTCCTTTTTATCCAGATATAAGCATCAGCATCATTCCTTTTAGATACGTATATTTACATAAAAAGCAACATTTATATACAAAACATGAAATAAGAAATGTAACAAGGAAAGTCCTGGATCCCATAACAACTATAACAAGAACTATTTGCCTAATTTTTTCGAAATTTGTATTAAACTGCGAATTGATAATTTCCTTTTTTTTCTGTCGGTTAAGAAAGACATGAGCATGGATCTACTACTGAATAAAAGTCTCGTTCAATGCACGCTATGCTACCCACGAGAGAGCATTTTAGTGATTACTGGCGCAAATAGACATCCGCATAATTCTTGCAGATGTGTTGCACTCCCTCCCCTTCCGCCTCCAAACTCAAAACCACACGAAGCGCGATAGCATAGCAATAAAACGACGTAGTCATGTGAGCGAGTGGTACCTGCCCGATTGTTCCGGTTCAGTCAGACTGCAATGCATGGCTACCTTTATTTATTAATAATGTAGACTTCAATTTTTATAGTACATATATTTCTCCTTTGCCCCCCATCCAAACGAGCAATCGGACCCTTTTAACATCCACTTTGTTGTCGCCATGCAGATGAGTTGGCTTCTTCTCCTGATCCCCTCTTATTGGCCACTGTTTACTCACAAACGAAACGTGACATCATCTCTCACTTTACGGCCATATCATGCGAACGAGAGGTGCGTCCCCGGTCGTGCCGGTCCAGTTCGACCGCAATGCAACATGACAATGTCCCTTATCTCTTATAAATGCCAACAATCGTCACACATTTAGTTATTTTTCTAACCACTAATGGCAATATTTCAGAACCCGGACCATACAAAAAGTGCTATTAGGATTTTTCAAATTCTAATAATTGTCCGGAGCGAGGAAGTTGGCGGCGCTTCACCCCCGTGCCTCAAAGAGCTCGTTAAGCCGTAGGTAAAGAGCCTGATTTCTCTCCGGTCGTATCATATTGCCGTCGCATGAATGAGGGAATGCTCTTGTGTCTACGCAAATGCTTATGGACTATAGTATTCCCCGCGCAGATAGCTCTGCTCAATAAAGATGTCCGCTATAGCCGATATTCGGCTATGACAACATTATAACATTTCAAAGTGGCTGGCTACCTACGGAGCACCTTCACGCACGATCAAACATGGCGGCCCGCGGTCCGTCCGTCTGTCGCAGTTCACTTATCAATTTAATTGTTGCGCAATGTCCTTGCTGCAAACTAAAACATTCCGGAAAAGAGAAATCTATAATTATTTGAGTATTGAATTTTTAAACCAAGCAGTTGGAGCCTTTTGAGGACTACAGATGCCTACAAACATCCACAAATTGTTATGCAGTGTTCTCCTGTTCTCCCCTTCCGTCCTCTTCTCCAACGGGCCATCGGAAAGTTACAAACCGCACGAAACATATTTCTCTTTCGCAAAAACGCACTTTGTTGTATATAGCATAGTACTCGGTGTATTAAAAAAGTATTGCCAATTTAAAATTTTCACGAGTTACGTGTATTAAAATTTCTATTTTTGTTGTGGCATTATGTCGCTACATTTGTCTTTCACTTGTGCTGACAAGTTCGGCCATTTTGAATATTCAAACTACTAACTCTTACATTTTCAGTGTCATTATCATTGTCGTGGCCTTTAGGAGGGAGAAGAGGAAAGGATCACAATACAGCATTTGTGAAGTCTATGAGCCACAATGACCAAGAGCTTCGACTACCCGTGCCCTTATACTATAACAGAATACCAGTGGTGACGAAGGGTAACGCATACATCATCGTGCGGATGTTAAGCGGCGTCGGTAATCACCAAGTGGCTTTGGTTTCTTCCCCATATACAACACAAGTCATCAGTCCACCGTGCACCGGATAGGAGGCCGTCCAACACTCCGTCTTCCAGTCAGGGGCCGCCACTCGAGAGCATTCCGTTCCCAACGGTCATCGGTTGTGCGTGGAATGTGACCTGCCTACCAAATAGAGAACTGACGAGAAGATGTGTTGTTGTTATAAAAAGCAAAGTCGATGACTATGACAAGAAAACATTAAATATTGAGTATGAAACATTACAGAGAGAACGCGCGATGGAGCAAGAATTAAAAAACCCATTGCATAAACATCGATAACCGAAGTCGATGTTAACAATTGCATAACTTATACATAGCACTGTTGGTAACAGGTGTTGTTGCAGTGCACGAGAAGCGGGACGGCGCGATTGCGATTGCGTTCCGATTCACGTGCATTGCACAATATTTTAGGGGTTCCTTGCCTTTAACAGAAACGGGATTAATAATGTAGTAGCTCTTTAGTTCGTCTGGCTGTCGCCAGGCTGTTTTATGAACAGTGATAGATAAAAATTTAAAATTTTCACTGATGTATTTCTGTTGCCGCTATAACAGCAAATGAGTATTAAAAAATATTTAAAGCAATACAGTAAACGTGTTTTGTGCAGTATTTTAAAGTATATATTCTTATACTACATTTTTTTAATGCCAACGAGCAAGCGAAACCATTTATTGACTACCGACGCCCATTCACATCCACGCGGTTACTTTTTATAAAGATGCGTTAGGCTAACCTTTAATAGTAGAAATTGGCCGCACATTGGACATATTAGCAAAACATAATTCTTCTTTCTGGTCTTAACGTTACGGTTGCTTGACGTGAATATCTTAATTTAAAAAAGTTAAACTTCAATAATATCCATCTTCTTAAAAAAATCAAAATGAGATATTTCTGCTGTTGTGCACCAGTTCTGCTGTAATGCCACCGCATGGCACTACCTCTTGTGATCCAAGTTTTAATTTAGTTTTGTTGGAATGGGCATACTAATGGGAATGCTGGTTCTGTTTTCCGTGTGGTTCAAGCACTGGAAACGCCCATTCGCAGCCAGCCTACGCCTGGTACAATATACTTATATTTTTATCCTATCTGGGGGAACCAGATTCCCCCTCCGCACCCTCCAACAAAAGGGCAAAGCTCGCGCGTGATAGCTAAAGTTGGCAGAAGAATTCTTGCAGCGGTCGTAACTGAGGAAACTGCTGGTAATTTTCTCTATCTACACAAGTAAGGAGTATCTAAATGGAAAAATTGGAACACGTTGAAAGAACCAGGTGTGAGCGTAAATCCTAGTACTGCTTCAACGCGAATAAAATCATGTAAGCCGAGAATAAGCCTTACCACAAACATTATAATTAAAGTGAAATATTCATTATAACGCTTAATATTTAAACGGCTGCCGGTTTCTGACTTGTTTCAAGGCGAAAAGGCGGCTTTGCCACTCTTGAAACTCTAACATTCTTATCGTTACTATCATCACACCAGCATAATATGTTTTATTACACAAATGTACCGGACACATATAAATGTAATGTGGGATAGGGTACATTATCAGTACAAACGGAATTTTGGAAGAAAACCTCACCGTTTAAGAGATATAAGTGTTCAAATTTATATAAAATCAACCGTAAAGCTAAAGATTTGAACCTGACGTGTCCTTTCATTTAGCCTAATAATTGATAAAAAGCATTAAAACCATCTAAACGGTATACTGTAACTTTATTTACTTTACACATTTTTCATGTATTTATGAAGACATGTCGTTTCTTTTTTCAAAAATTACTTTTGTACATGTATACTGATAATGTATTCAATTCCACATTAAAATGTGACCGGTTTACTTGTTAACCATGTATTTCTGAAAAAAAAAATAGAGCAGAAAACAAGAACGAGTAGTGAAAATATTTTGATCTCTTGACTAAATTCAATCTACCGGTCAGAAATTATATCAT
>JAFELO010001903.1:1138170-1195439 GCA_017140195.1 Eumaeus atala
CCAAATCAAATGTCCGAGTTTCTCATTTCCAAGGAAACAAATTAGGTAATGTGTCTTTTATTACTCTACAAATATGCTCAAAAGACAATTAAGACCGTTAATAGGTTTAAAATGTTATTGTACTAAAAACAACATTATGTAATATAAAGTTTGAATAATTCTAATTGTGAAATAACTGCGAATAAAATAATACCCATTTCATTTTATATCAGATGTTGCGACAGTCTCAAAGAGGTTCAAAGAATATATTTTTTTCTTTGGCAACAGTTATACCAGCCTTGATTAATGTTAAGCAACATAGAGATCATACAATTATTCTCACAAACTAGTTTCGGTGTGCGTTGTTTTATCGCGAGCGGAATTACAATTTTCTACTCTCACTTTTAACATTTTACATTCACGTAAAGGTATAACGGAATCGACAATTTTTGTTTTATAATTTAAATATTCATCATCTACCACACCATACTCGAGAGCGTTTCTTTTGACGGATTTTAATTCTAAATCTTTAATCCGTTTTTAAACTTAGAATATTTCGACAACAAGAAGTAAACGTTTTAAATCAAACATCTAAATTCTTTATTTTTTATTATTTACATGTACTTCTTTTTATAATATTAATGAGAATACAAAAGGTAAATGAATACTTTATATACCAAAAATAAATATAACAATTGTTTTTATAAATTAATTTATTATATTCTATTTTTAAAATTAATTTAACAAATAGAACAGATAAAAATTTGTTTCGATTCTTAAATGCCAAATTCTATAGGAGCCGTGCTCTAGCGAAATCTCGTTAGTACACTGCAATGTTATACAATAATGCGTCTATATAAAACAGCTGATATTTGATCTTCAGGTTATTAAAACTAATTCTAAGTAATTCTAACTATTTACTCATTAAAGTATTTTACCATTTTCGTTTAGTAAAAATTCTACGGAAGTTCAATGACTTTCAGGATGTAATGATTTATTTTTAGCTGACTACGTGGTTCCAATAGAAAATGAATAGCATTAATATTGAAAATGTGGAGGGCGTCTCTATAAAATACTGTTTACGTGATTAGACACTTCATTTGAGATTAGAAGGTGATATTCAAAAAAGGTCAACCTAAGGCTTGTAAATAAAGATGATTAAAGCCGGCAGATCATAGTCAATATAATGAGGTATCCTTTGCAAGGAAGGGTCGTCATAGGGCGGCGTTACCCTGCGCGCCCTCTGTACGGGTAGAGAGTAGGGAACGCAACGCGGCTCGTTCAGTTTGGCGCGCGAACACCGCACTGCCTGACGTCTCTATCAGTGTCGTTAGTACAAGTGTTGACTTGATTGTTTCATGTGATAGCCAGTGGTTGACATTATGTTTGAATTAAGCGCTACTTTTGTTAAAAAGTGAAGTGTCATAAAACTTTGGATACCGCACGCTTTTATTAGAATTTGGAGTATTTTAATTTTGGAAGGTAATTTTTTAATTAATTTTAATTTACTAATACATAATTTGTTTGTGTAATGTTATTTTTTTAATAAGTAGAGTAAGGGATGCCTATTTTTATGGTACTGAACTTAACGCCTACTCTTGACCTAAGCCCTTTGTGTGCAATAAAAATTTATGAGCCCATCACAGCTTTGTTTTTATACTCTTTATAATTGATTTAGGTAATTTATATTGTAAAAGTAAAAGTATATTGTTTTCAAAACAGCATAGTAATAATTAATTTAAATATGTATCCAATTAAAAGTGACAAGGTTTTAAATATAAAAAAGGATGGTTAAATTATTATTTGATAACATATTGTAATGATTATCAAAAAAAATGTACCTGGTTATGTACCAGACGTGCCATCTCTTTCGCTCAGACATGCATCGCATGTTATAGATGAGAATGACTCGCGTTGCGTCTCTATCATACCTTTGGCCAAAAGTGAGAGATCCTTTTGACTTCTTTATTGTAATAGTTTTGTTAGTAGTGTGCGCTAGTTCTTAGAGCAAGCAATACCAAAGGAGATTTTAGGGCTCTATTTCGAGATTCCATGTCGTAAAGGTTTCACGACGCTTAAATGGCCTACCAAAACCACACATATTCTAATGGTTTAAATTGTTATCGACGTAAGTTATACTAACTTTAAATGAAGTATTATTTAAAGTGTCTGAGGCTCAATGTTATATGTATTATTTGAGTAATATGGTTGTCATAAAAATAAGTTACATACATTTTATTGCTGACTCGTTAGTTACATAAATTATTGATTTATCTAACATTACTGTAAATATTAATTTTTTACTGGTGTAATTGCGTAACGAATTGGTAAAGTAGATTAACGGTTACTTTCACGACACAGTCATTGCAATTTTTTTTAAAATCACTTTATTCGCCATAAATGTTTATTCAATTTTAAACAGGGCAATTCTATTCCAAATTCAAATATGTGCCGTCGCGTAACATGAAAATTAAAGGCGGTTCATGTTCAAATACGTCATCGTTCTTCTACTAGACCTAAAAATGTATTAAACCACGATACGAAATGTGTTGAATTCTTGCTGTTACGTTATTTAAAAATATTTGATTTTATAACATATACCGAAAATAAATATACTTAGTCAACGCATTACATAGTTTGTAATACGTAAAGAGCAAATACTAAAATATACAGTAAATAAAAGAATTGAATTTTATAAACTGCGTGGTTATTACGAAACAGAAACTCTTTGTTCTTGTTGTACGCAATATGTTACCAATATTAGTTTTTCATCACGACTTGCCAGTATAAAAAAATATGTCTGAAACTAAAATTACTTAAGTACTAATTAAGACGCAACTACTTGAAATGAAAACACAATAAGGGAAAAAATTTATAACATTAATTTGCACAGTGTAAATATTAAATATGCCTATAGCGGTTATTAAAATTTATCAGCTTAAAATTTTATGTAGAAATGTCAAACTGCAAACACCCTTTTTTTTTCTTCTGTTTTTTCCTATTAGTCTCTATTTACTGGTAGCGAATGAATTATATTCATAGAATGAAGCTAACGGCTAATTGAAGCTATGAGATAATGTTGATAAAAAGGGGAATCCCCTTGCTTTTAAGGATTTCATTGAATAGGGGAAAACGTGAGGGGGGTTGGAGAGGGGGCGACACATCTGAAATAGCCACTGCCCGTTTTTCCTCCTATCCTATTAGAAAGTACTATACTAGAGAGAAATCTGTAATATAAAAACAAAAAATTTTGCTCCCGGCACAAATGAGTCGCCAAAGCCATAATAAAAATTAGGTAAAATTGCGTATCTAAGTTATGTATTCCAGACACCTCTTTTGTAATTATATTAGATTAAGGCATACAATAGATGGACTTTAACCATCAATTATATGCCTTATCAGTCCTAATAATTTATAAACAGTCAATTTGTAAATTACAACCATTATAGAATTGTTAATAGGCGTAAACAATTTGTTGATTTTGCAACTCTCGATCATCATAAGAAAGCCTTCTCTGTTTTTCTGTCAAACACAAAGACGATTTTTTAACGAAAAAGTAAAGGTTTCTTATAATTACAATGCCATATTTGGCATGTTTAAGTCTCAAGATAAAAAAATTTATACAAAGAAAAAATCGAAACCATTCTACGACTACCGACGCCCATGAACGTCAGCATGGTTACTATTCCGATGCGTTGCCCTCCACTTCACCTCCCCATTTCAATTCTGAGTACATATTTTCCTTAATAATAACAAAAAAAAAATCAAATAACATTAAACTGACTACGGGAAGAAATTTGATTGACGAATAAGTAGTATACATTTCATAATAGCTCTTTTATGTGTGTAAAACAAAAAAAGTACTTTCACGCCTGTTATCCCCGAAGAGGTGGGTAGAGGTGTGATAGTACATTCACAACTCGTAAGTCCCAAATACTTAGCCAAGGTACTGAGATCCATGATGTCATAGGTGGCATGTCTATGGCCACTTCGGGCACATACCAATCCCAGACAATATAATGCGTGCTCAGAATAATCTGAGAAACTTTAATAACAGTTGCCCAACCTGGGGATGGAACCCAGGACCCCACTCGGCTAACGGTCTTAACAGGCGACACCCGCACCGTCACACCACAGACAAAAAACAAAAACATAAAATGACTCTACATAGGGAATGCTTTAGCGCGCATGGCTATGGAAACCTACACTACCTTTCTTCTACCTTTTTCACTATAAAGGCGGGAACTAGAAGAGAGTACTAGAGAACAATGAATTCAATATTAAAAAGAATGAAAGACAATCATTTATTTGATCACAAAAAGAATCATCATTACAATGTTACGTAACTTTTATTCACATTACATTGGAAGAGCTATGCCCACTAGTGGGATATTAAGGTATGTGTGTCGTTTTTATATATTATACAAAAGGCAGATGACTCGAACAACTGGGAATTCAGGTCAGTTTAGCGGTTACTTAGTGGTATATAGAGCGTAGACTAGACATACACATAAAAATGTTTTTTTTTTTGTCATTATTCATGACATAACTACAAAATTATATACTCAACATAAATATAAAATACATTCACCTATAAGAAGATGAAGCTTAGTTTGCATTAACTAGTATCAAAACAAATAAGAACCGAGCTAAAAACTAGACTATAAAACTAAAAAAAATAACTGGAATAAATATAACCAATACAAACAAAATGCGTCTTGTTGTAGGCGTATCCGAACTGCGGAGTAAAAATGGCAACGCATTTCCATAACATCAGGTCGTAAAATTGTCTATAGTAACTATCGGACTCGTCTGCTAAATTTCCAAAAAAATACACATCGTACCTCACCGGGAACCGAACCAGCGTCATCTTCCTAAACCCTCTACGCCTCTCATCTAAACAGACGACGAGTACACGTATATTTATCACTGTGTAAATAACAAAGATGTGTTGCATGTACCACAACCCGGGTATGCGACACGGCTATTACGAGGATATAGTGTACTCTGTTGTACATTGCGTAGATAGCATGTGCATCGATTCAGTCGGCAAACTAGAGCGAACGATAAATATATGCGCTAAATAAATCACGACCGGCCAGCAGAGATATAGGTGCATTGTTTAATTTGGATCGAAGTTGCAATAGTGATTGGTAATGAATTTTTAATTGTCATCATAATTATGTGATAGCTTCGCCTCGCGATTTCGTTCTGCTGACTTTCACTTAAGGAATAAAGAAGTAGAAAGGCGTGGAGATGGGTAGGCTGTCATGATCAGTGCTTATTTTCTCGGTGGTCTTAGACTTCGACTGTGCGTTATCCTTTTATTGTAATAAAAATATCGCTACTACCGTTTTTTTATAAGATGGCCCGTTCCATTCATCAGGTTCCAAATAAATGGCACAAAAAATATTATTATCTCAAAAAATACTGGTTCCTCATTCCCTTGGAATGGATTTTGCCCGTGTGAAACCACAGTGCCCAGATAGATAAGAAATCTTTGAGAATTGGATTAATAAGTTAATTTTGAAGAGTAGAAGCCAACATTTTTATTTGCACGCAGAAACTATCTCTTTTTTCATATTTAATGGAGATCCAACAAAGAATCGAACTGTGGACTCCCATAGACATCCGCATTATTGTCACGTGAATGCTTCGCCCCCCTTTCCTTCTACCTACCAACGAGCAATATTTGGATGCATTTTCACATTAGTGAACCGACGTGACATAGACCACGGACGCAGTCGCAGGCTAGTACAAGCAAACTTGTTGTTATGTACGAATAAACCACGCAAGGCATTGCAAGTATTTAAAAGATATCTAACCTGAGACACACATAAAGATAAAGTCTGTTTTGCTTTGCACAAACCGCTGTTGACCGCACAGTTGGAAAACGATAATGACTTTAAGGTGAAAATTCGTCAAGATAGATATTAATACATTGGGGGACGACGATATTTTATGTTTTTGAATTTAAACTTATTTAGTGTTGTGGCATTGATTGACATAAATATAAGATACACGATTTCACATTGAACTGTCATTCTAAAGAGTCCGTGACTGTCCATAAATATATTTTTTGCATACTCTACCTTACGAGCATGGTTTTAAGTCGTAATTTAAACATATTTTTTGCATACTCTACCTTACGGGAATGGTTTAAAGTCGTAATTTAAACATATTTTTTGCATGCTACCTTACGGGAATGGTTTTAAGTCCTAATTTAAACATATTTTTTGCATACTCTACCTTAAGAACATGGTTTTAAGTCGTAATTTAAACATATTTTTTGCATACTCTACCTTACGAGCATGGTTTTAAGTCGTAATTTAAACATATTTTTTGCATACTCTACCTTACGGGAATGGTTTTAAGTCCTAATTTAAACATATTTTTTCCGGACTCAGCTTGTTACGAACGATATCGTACAATGATAGAGCTCAATGTATTAATCGATATATAAATATCTATAGAATACACAGTACTGTAACTATGTAATTGTCCGTATACGATTTTGAGACGCTGTCTGTGCATCTGTTGCCCCCCATGTCCCATTAGAGGGGAGGAGTAAAGGAGAGTAACGCATCTGCATGACAACAATAATGTGGATGTCTAAGAGTGTCGGTAGTCGCCACAAGGCTCAAGCACAACAAAGTATAGATTACACATTATACTTATTTCACTCTGGCAGGGCGGGTTTACCTGCTTTTTCCTTCGCTGCAGGCCAAGGGACATCGACACAGTTATCTGTGCATTAATATGAAGCAGTCTATTGAGTCGTCAAAAGAGGTCACCTTAATTTGAAAGGGAATGAGCTGAAAATCTGTATGAACCTTTGTTTCAATGTTTTAAATCTTGTTCAAAAAGTCTCGGTCAAGTTTGAGGGTCCTTATATTCACGGTCGGAGCTCAAAAACCTTTTTTTAACATCACGTTTCTTTTGCTTGAAATCGATTTCATTTCTGTTGTTTGCTTTCGGCTGAGACTCTGGTTACGTGTGTTATCCATATTAGAATAAAACTTAAAGAAATTTTTTAAATAAATCATTAGCAAATCAAGATCAGATCAGCTTACATTTTGAAAACTACATCAAAATTTCAATAGTGTGTCGCCATACCCTGAGAAACACAAGTAATCAAATAATTCATAATTATTTTACCCTCTTTTATTTTTCTATTCTCTTTTACTTTTATTGATTTACTAAAATAGCAAGACACACAGTCACCGTGTCAAAGTCGACCGTATAAAAATGCACGCCAAAGTGCACACGTCAATTTAAGCACTTTGTAAAGACATCTTAAAATCATGCTCGTAACGTTGATAAAAAAATGTTTAATGTTTGTGTAAAGTTACGGATTTATAGTGACAGTTCGGTATAAAATCGTGTATCTTATATTTTTATTAATGCATTGATTTATTTCTATAAGACTATATTTATTTAAAATTATATCCTTTGTATAACGTTCCAGTGGATCATTGGTAAGAGGTGGTAGAAACATGCGTTGTAGCCGATTTGAACCAACATGACCCGACATGTACCTACCTATCGCCCATGTGATACCACCACGAGAAGGTTTGTTAGTTTCTGGAGGCCTATTACCTTTTATTATTGGGAAAGCGGGCAATATGTATGCTGAAGATTTATGCGGATGCATATGGACGGAGATGGTCATAAAAAAGACCGACTGCACGTATGCCCACTTAAACTACAAAAAACTCGGATAAAGGACGATATAATTTTACGTGAAAACGGGTTTCTGTGAACCCACTATCCAATGGAGTGAACGAGAGGACTTGTGACGCTCTCCTCTTGCAGGCTTCGCTCATTTGGAACTCTAGGGACTCGGAACGTTACCATGGCGTCTTTATTTTTCGTGCATGCAATATTATGGATTTACGCAACGTTATCATTTCAAGGAATCTGAGGATTTGATTATTTCTTTGCAAGCAAGAAAAAACCTTTTGCTATAATTTCAAAGACACTTCTACTATTCACGCGATACGGAAACCCGTAATACTGTGAATAAATTTAGGATATTGAATATTCGATATTAAATATTACCCATGGATTCGCACAAAAGGAGGTTGATCGCGTACGTTCGCGGTATGTAGGCTCCTTACGGTGCGGAATCTAGCGTAACCGTTACATTATCTATGATATTAAAGACGATTTTCTTTAGCGGAAACCAATCAGAAGCAATACATGCACTCTAAAAACATTACCCTCCTTCTCTTCTAATACAGTCGGGTAAAAACTTAACCACGGATTAATAAAGTTTCAATCAAACAGGCTTTAATAGTGTTTACGGATTTAGAAGACGGTTTCTGCTCGACGATTCACAATCGTATAGTATAAATGATGAGCAGCATAATAGGTGGTACCACCGGTCTCCTCACACGTCGAACATTAAAGTATATCATCCCCTCTGGTGGGTGAGCGCACCAGACTCACAACTTATTCTATGCTAATTTTATGAAGTTGAAGAGTTTGATTATTCGAACACGCTAATCTCACAAATAACGGGTTTGGTTTGGAAAAAATCTGTATTGGATATCCAATTTGTCGAGGAAGGCCATGTGATATATTTCGTAAAACGATTAGGTACGCAGTCTATGCGAGCGAAGCCGCAAGGCACAGCTAGTATTCTTAAAGTTTAATATAGGCGAAAGTAAAACTAAAAAGAATCCGCATAATTATCTTGCAGATGCGTTCCACCTCCCCTCAAATAATAATTATATACTAGTAACAATTATTAATTTGATTTTCAAAAATTTGTGTGTGTATTATTATATGCTTATCCGCAATAAATTATTATTATTATTTAAAGTATCCATTTACAATATATAACAGAAAATGAGAGGGGCGCGGTTGAAACCATGTCATATGACCGGTTTTTCTTTACCATTATTTTACTCCAAATAAAAAAAATCAAAACTCGAAATTCAAACAATAAGTAACGCATAACAAACCGTGTGTATATTATAATTGTTTTATTGAAACAATCATTGCAAGGAAACTCGGAATTAGGTTCAATGTTCATCGGATGAAATTCGGACAGCGGGGTCGAGCGGGCGGGCGGTCGTTGTACTCCAAAAACCAGAACAGCCGTCGATATTAACACTTGCCAACGTGAAATAACATTTAAGATATTGTTTCCGGCGATTAGCAACAAATGAATCCCATACGATATGATTTGTTTATGATTCTAACTACAAATGCTGCTATTATTGTAAGTGAGAAAGCTTTTATGTATGCCTGTTATTTTTTTACGCAAAGACTTTCAACATAGTTGAATGAAATTTGTGCCAATTTTTTTATTACAAAATAAAAAATAAGTAGGTACCAAATTACAATCAGAAATTTAAAGAAAATTAGTAGGTACCATAAAAAATATAGTAAAGCTTTAAAGCTGAGAGAGAAATAATTTACTTAAATTTTGTCTTTGTTTCCGCCATTTCTTTTTTCTTCATTTATGAGTTGACAGTTCAGCGGAGGTAACTGATGATATGACGTTACATCTTACCTACTTTTACCTGCTGTCGTCGATGCGGATGTTTATGGGTGTCGCTAGCCACCATGAACTCATCGACTGACTTTACACAAACTTATCGTATTCGTTTTGTTTTCTTTACTTCATTACTTGTTTAAGACCCAAGGTACGAGCACGTTTCACACAAACTTGGACCGTCTCTCCTACCTTAATAGCTATTTAGTTTATTTAATTACAGTTATTTTTAACATTAGTAGGGACTATAATTTTTTTACGTAAAAAAAACTGTGCTGAAAGCTAACACAAACTTCTTTCTATTGTATAGGGGGACAGACGAGCAGTTGGAGTCCTTCTACGACTGCCGACGCCCATGAACATCAGCATAATTACTATGCCGATGCGCCCCTTATGATGACCCCCCCAAACTTAAATAACATTTATATGTTATGTGCATGCCCTAGTTGATGACTTATAAATACATTATTACATTGTTTTAATTTGTACTTGGTTTTTTTTTTCTTTTTTACTGTTCAGAAATGTTGCTTTAAGTTTATCTTGCCTAGGTAAGCGAAGGTTAATAAAATGTAACAAAAATGTGAAATAATATTTAGCCAATTTAGTGTAAATCAATAAATATACCGATTTATAAAACTACCATTAGTGACAGTGACCGGTTGATAACTGACAGACAACACACAGCCGAAATTACTGGTCCTAGGAATTTGGTACAGTGGACGCTTTTATAATGTAAACAGGCAACAAGAAAGGATCTTTAGAAATTCATTACCTAAGGGGTAAAGTTTATAATAGGGAATTTTAACACATTGATATTTATACTTACAAATTGATTTTGTTTTTTATTTCGTTCATTCAGTAGTACATCTACATTTATCTAGCGATGTCTGTTTTTATTACACACTATTAATGAGCATAGTGAATGATGAATAAACTATTGTTTTTTTTTTCTTTTTTCGTTGATAACTCATTGTGTTTTAGATAATTGAGATTCTAATTTAATTTACGATTTAAATTCGTTTGATCTGGTGGTGGCATGGTAGAGATTTTATATAAACAGATACCAAGATCCGGTGGGAGCAAGGTGATGTTAATCACAAATAGATTGCAAGACCCACTGTAGCTTCTACCACAGTAACCAATGATTTAGAAAAATACCAAGATATATATTGAGCGTCTCAAATACGTGCACATAAAAGATGTGCAACTGTCAAATTATGCACATTGTAAAGGTTAACTTTCTTTTAAGGAATCTGCATTGTAAAAACGACTTAAAATCATACACGTTAGGTTGACGTTGCAAACAATTATGTTTACGTACATTCAAGGATGCTCTACAATGACAGTTGCATATGAAATCGTGTATCTTGTTTTTGTAAATCAATTTAATGTGTAAATGACTATAACAGATATTCAGGCTTGAAGTTGCCTGCAGAAAAAAAATGTACGGATATTTGGCTGATTGGATTTAGTGGACCTAAACTGAGTAAAACATCTGAAACCCTGATAGTTTTTGTAGTATAGGAAGGCAAACGAGAAATCCTTGCCTGTTAACGACATACATAAACATCAGCATTATTATCACACAGATACGCTGCCCTCCTTGCCGCGTTCCGTAAAGCGCAGGAAAGGCGACACTTTACGGTGGTATCATGTGAGCGTGGGGTACTTGCCCGGGCGTGCGTGCCACTACCAAAAAAATTTTGTTGGTGTCAATTACAAATTAATTGTTATTAGCATGAATGATGCAACGGAATTGGGCCGGCACGACCGGGGAAGTACCAGTCGCTCACTTGATACCTGCGCAAAGTGACAACGTCGCTGTCGCATTTTATGCGGTTTCGTCCGATTTCTCGTTTGCCCCCTTATGCCCTAAGAAAAAGGAAAATAGGCTGCGACTACTCATTAAGTCGCCACAAGAACAAAAATCCCAGAATAATAGCCAAATAGGTTGAGATATTCTAATTAGTGTAGCGTTAACATACAATAGGAACTAAGACAAAGTTTGCCAAGGCCGAGTGAGGAATAAAAGTAAACAGTAAACGAGAGACATTTTCCACGAATACAATTTACAATGATGTAGCTCATGACGAATGACGATAGTCATTTATACTTCTTCATAAGCAATTTATACTTCTCCGGCGAGTTTGAGAGCAAAAGCCGACAGATAAGAGATAAAAGAATGTCAATGTCTGCAGCAAAGTGGTCGACAAAAATGACCAGTTTCATTTGTATGACAAACTTTACTTCGACACGTATATGGGTACATGACCATATATAAGTAAAAAGCCAGGTAGATGAAGGGACGCATTACAAAAGTGTGCAAGTCTATGGTCGTAGGCGGTTGTCAAAATGCTCCGATTATTCGTTAGCCCGCATATAAAAGAAAGGTTAGCGACGATTTTAGTCGTCTACTGTAAATATTTACTAAACTGAAATATCTTCACGGTAGTGACGGGGTATTGCCGATATAATTCACAATCGGGATTGATCAAAGTCATGTGCAAGCTTCCCCTATTCTTTCGGACCCTTATTCAAAACAAGGGAATTGTAGGCCCAATAGCGTTGTAGGTGCAAGATATTTCCGTAGGAAAAAGGGATTGGGCTATAACACATTTGGACTTTGGTATTGTTAGATATAGGTATATGAAATATATAATATCATCTACGTACTCGTTAGTTACGTTATGTTTGTTTTACCAAACTATTTTTTTTTTTTATATTATAAATCACTAGCTACCCCGGCTTAGGCCCGTGAATAACACGAATCGGATATGTTAACAAATTATTCAATAAAAACTTTCTCGGAAATTGCTCTACCCATTGGTGAAAACCGCATGAATATCCGTTCTGTAGATTTTAAGAAAATGGATACATACCGCTTTAGAGGCCTATGTTCCGTGATATGTAGAGATTTATGTATTCATTTATATTGAGTACGTAAATAGGTAAGTAAGACAAATTAATATTTGCCTTACTTACATGTTAAATGACACCTTTAACTGGAAGTATTTCATTAATTTTTTCATTATTATTTCATAAATATATTTATAACGATTATTATAATAAATTGCTTTATCAAACCACTAAAATGAAATCTTTTAAATTTAAAATTAAGTTTAAACTTCGCTAATGATTAAGATATCTCAAGACTACACTATGTACTAGTAAAAAAAAGGAAATTGAATGATAAAGCAAAGCACTTATGAACTGTAGCGTTCCAAATTCAAAAGCATTGCCTTTATTTTAACAGTATATGGATTTTAACGCACCAGAGTACAGAATGTCGTCAAATAACATAGGCTTTATGCCAATAGCGAAAACAAGTAATAATATATTTTTACAATCATTGTGTAAAAAAAGTAAAAAAATCCTCAAATGTTAATATATAACACGACACTATAAATTACAAGGGAAGAAGTTATAAAGAAATTAAAACGCGAAATGCGCTACCAATGAACTGTAGCGTTCCAAATTCAAAAGAATTTTCATTATTTTAGACATCTATGGATTTTAACGCACGAGAATATAGAATGTCGTCAAATATCATCGGTTTCATGCCAGCGCCTGTGTGAGACAGGGAAAAGAAAGTGCAGGTAGTATTGTAACCTCCGACAAGATTTATTAGATCGTAACTGTTGGGGTCGGCAACACCAGCCGTCGCGTTACTCTAAAAAACAGTTCTCTGCTTTAGAAACGCTGCTTACACGTACGCGTGTTAAAATCATAAAAAATAATACTTAAAACCTATTACATGTTATAATTTAAGTGTTATAATGTACTTTAAAAATTTTCTGACTGCTCACAGAATCGAACAATACCTACTATATTATATAGAGGTTATTTTTGTTCTATAAATATTTGTTGATAGAGTTGGATTGCAAAAGTGAAGATAGATTTTATAGTCGACCGGTCGATACGAGTACATTAACTAAGATTAACGAGATTAACATAAATTGTGTGAGAAAATAATTTCTCATTATAATTGTGCAGATTTGCAATTAGTATATATAAATCATTTTTTTGCAACAAAACTAAGATTCTAAGCATAAATATCATTAACTCATTACATGAACTAATCTGAATCATACCCCAAGGACCATTAAAGGTTTTCATTAAGGGATTTTCGGAATCATCAGGTTACATATCTATCTATATCTTATAGATTTTATATAAATAGAATTTGCGCTATCATCGCTGTCGATTTATCTAGTCTGGTCTGACGTACCTATCAAACTATTAGTAAGTATTGATATAATTATTCAGTCGTAATTAAAGTGTACAATTACGCCTATCTAAGTAAAAACATCAAACAAATATTTTACTACCTATTCCAATATTTGCTTTCGCATTTACTGGAGAAGACTAACTAGTTATAAATCAAATATTAGTTTACGTTGAAAAGGTGTTGTTGTTATTATTTTCCACTGAGTAATAAAGTTTAATTTCTGGATATTTCCAAACTAAGATACACATTTTTTTTATAAGATGTTTGTGGATGTTGGTGAATCAAACAGGGACTCTAATTATTGTGTTTAAACAAGTAAACAATCTAAGTAGATATGTAAAATTCAATACAAATATAATCAATTGAAATTGAATCGAAATGGAATACTTATTGCCATATAACATTATTGTAACGTGAATTAATTTGAAATCCGGAATTAAATCCTGACTACATTTTTGTATGATACACACTACATGTGTGATACATTTTTTAAAATTTATTTATTGAAACGAAATAAAAACCATTTACAATGTAGTTACGGTGTATCAAAAACCCACTGGAGTTTATCCGTACACGTAGAGCCAGGGTTCCTCCGTAACAGATGACGTTGGAAAAAGTAAAACAAATTGATACCAATAACTTGGACAAATATGGCATCAGAACTCAGAAAATCTTCAAAATTTCATCCGTAGAAGCTTTTGTTTGCGTTGTAAACAAATAGAACGAGTCACAATAGTGAATTGCGTTGAAATGACGGTTTATACACTACGTCAGCCGCTTCCTCCTGGCGTACGTAGCAGTAAAGAGTGACGCAATTGGCTTTTTCAATGTCTTATCTACAGTACAGAGGCATAGGTAGTGCAGTCGCCCGTGCTCGCATGCTGTCATTCGTCGAGTGACCGTCGAGCCGCGCGCGCGCCGATCTCGCGCCTTTGTGCCACTTGTTTTTGCCTTCATAACTTGCTGACCGAGGACAAGTGACGAATTGCCCTTTCAGTGCTTGTGTTTTTTTACTGTGATATTTGTGGACTACGAAGTAGTGTTTACCATGTACATGTCAGGATTTTTCATCCTCTCCCCAGAGATAACTGCGAGGTGCGTCTTTATAAAAATATTTTTAGGTCACCTTATATTTAAAACTCGTTTTAATCCTTAGATCTGTTACAATTAATATGTGGACGGACTAAGCTCACATTTAGGTGCCGAGGCATTGTTCTTTGACCTAGTACTTGCGGCTGGGTTTATTATTAAATCGTATACGTTTGCATCTACGTTTAAAATACCAACTCTGATTATGAACAACTTTTTATATTATCAATTACGTTCTTTCACAACGTATTCCTTTGTTTATTTCGTTTTAAGATATTATGAATCATGAATGAGAGTGTTCAAATACTCTTTCGCTTGTTACAGAATGACCCCTCAAGAAGAGCGAGAAAGTGCTGGGGGAGCGGAAATTGCAGATGCCTTTGAGGACGACATGTTCGGGCCGTCGCGGACAGAGCCAGCTGCCAGGCCCAAACTGTCAATGATCTCTGCTCGTCTCCGCGCGAACGAGGAGCGCAAACGCGTCATCGAAATTTGCTCGCAAAAATTGGAAAACATCGAAGACCCTGCTCGCGACCTGCGCCGCTCCGTCTGCATCAACAACACGTACTGCCGTCTCTCGGAGGAGGCGCGGAAAGAGAAGGAGGCGAGAAAGCGAAGGGCGAGAGAAGAATGCGACGACTCCTGGATCGGGAAGAAGGCCCGTAGAGAAGTAGAGGATGAATGCTTAGCACTTTTAGACGAAATACCTGAACTAGCGGACGCGAACCTTGGCTGTGCGCAGCTCGCACGACAAATGCCCCGACAGGACGTGCTGTTGCCAGTCCTGCCACAGGGCCTGCTGACGGTGTTAGACTCATGACCGCGCCGCCCCTCGCATCTCCACACGCCGCTGTGATTCCAGCGCCCAGAGTGAAATACCAGCCGAATCGCTGTCCGAACCGGACAGACCCTGAAATTGTGGATAGTTCCGGGTCGCGGTCGGACCTCGCCGCTGGACATCCGATAAAATTCACGTTACCTCAGACGAACTGTCATTTAGGCAAATCTTTGTTATTTAAGACGAGTACTTACCTTGTTAGCGTGTTTTTTTTTTAATTTTATTTAGTGAAAGCTGCTCAGCCGCTGTCGACGCGCGGTCCAATTAGTGTTCGACGATCATTTCTTTTACCGGAGGACTGGAAGTACGTTCGCTATGACGTCGTCAAAAATGAACAGAAAAGTGTGAGAATGACGTTTACAAAGGAGTTTGTAGATTTTAAGTCATAATATTAATGCATTATTATTGTACTTTAAATTAGTATAAGGTATTAGGAGATAGTGAAAATTGCCTGGGAACGGTTGCTTTGGTAGTTTGCTGTTACATCGCGAGGTTAGTAGCCGAAAGTCGGTCGATGTTCGGCGGTATGACAGCAGTGTAGCGAACATTGAACGAAAGTAAAAGCAAAGTAACTAAACAACGAAACGCGAGTGAGACGGCACGCGTATTGAGAAATACCCAGGCTGGTGGCGATACAGTGTTACGTATCGCATAACATATTTGTAACAAAGAAAAAAATCTCAAGTAACGAGCTCCTCTTGTCGACTCTTGATAGATGAGTGTGTGACCTTACTCGCGTAGATAAGCAAGGCCAAAGACTGGCCCAACATCCCAGCGCTTGGCCAAACTTTGCATTTTAACAAGTCTGATATTTCAACGATTTGGGCGTCATGTGTTGTTTTTTTTATTTGTATATTTTGTCTTAATGTTACCTCTATCACAAATTACGCTTTGTTACCATTGTGGATAGATAAGATTGTGTACTTACCGGTTATAACATTGTTAATTTATTTTTTGTTGAAGATATTGGAATGTCAAATTTGGTTGTGCAATATGTATGTATCGTGCAATGAAACGCTGGTTAAGATTTTTTATTTAAATCTTAATTGTTACAAAATGTATTGGCATTACAACGTTTCGCTCCCTCTGAATAGTAAATGGGTACCTGGAAGGGGCCGGAGAAAGGGGGCAGGGTGGCTGAGAGGTGGGGTAGCGTAGCTTGCACCGTTCCCAGAACCTCCTGTGATATTAGGCTAGCCTGTATGTCGTATTTGTGCTAGTTTTTCCCATCCAACTTTTTTTGGAAATTGTGCTATGTATAAAGAACGCTTAAGGAAATTTATTCCTTTTTTATTTCATTGGCCAATCATACGGATGACCAAATTTTTGGACTCGTATACCCCGACTGTAGTGCGTTTAGATGTTTTTGTCACTGTTATAAAAAAGTAGGATTTTTTGTATGGAGTTTGTATGTTGATAAGAATCATGTATTGTAAAATTAAGCGCTTAAACATCCGCCGGGCTCAACTTTAGCTTATTCAGATTATGGGTTTATGGAATGCGTGCAAAAATAATGATATAATATTCAGAAAGTCGAACTTGGTGGGTACTATTCGAGCGACATGTTCCGTCCTTCTCGTTTCGTCCGCATCGTTGTACGTCAGAGAGAGACGGATAGAAGTCAGGCTGCACCGACGCCGAGTTACCTTTCTGATTTAGCATTCCGTATCATGTTCACTAGTTAAACAAGAAATTACCAAATGTATTTTAAAAACGCACATATATATGTCATAAGTAGTCCTTATTACATCTCATTCTACGTGTTTGAAATGGAATGTTATTAAAAATGTTATTTTATAGGCTAATTAAAAATCGCCTCTCAGAGCACGCCTTTGTTTCGGTGAGTTCGCTATTATTGCGTGGCATCACTTTTAATGTGCAAAATACAGAACGTTCACCTTTTAATGTCTAATTGATGTGCTTATCACGTCGAACAATCAGTCATTTCATTCTAAACTAAATTTAATATTTAATGACGTATTTATTGTTAATTTATTAATGGCGGACGTTCTACTTTACCATAGACAACATTACCGAAATGTAAACCACTTGGAGCCAATAATATACCGATTTAATTGTGTGTGTCGTACACGTTGTCAGAAACATTTCTGTAACCCATTATGGCGTCACATCTAATAGATTAACAGAATTTAATGAGCCTTGCTCTAACAAAACCGTATAGTTAAATACGAAACAGCTAACTCACACCGACCAAAAATAGTTTTAAGTATTTTGTACATTGTTGAATCGAACTTTCAAACATTGTATTGACATGAAATGGAATTATTTAATTCTGTTTTTTAAATTTCGTTTAGTGGAATATAAATCAAATGTAGGCTGTATAAAATGTAATTGAACATCATTAAAAAATGCATTCGTGCCACTTGGAGGCGATGGAAATAAAAACAATGAAGATAAAGAATGTTGGTGAATGTTATCATAATTTTATTATTGTGATTAGCAACTATTTTATAAATGTTTCCTGTCATAAGCTGTAAGAGAAGAAATAAAATAAATATTAAAATATGTTACGCATTTAATTTAAGTTTAAACCTTTAATTTAGCCTAATATTAGTCAAAGAAAGTTTGTAAATTTCTTTGGGCAAATTTAAGTTGTGGATAAAATATGAGCTCATCATTATGATTAGTCCTCGACAGTCCATTGATGATAGAGATTTTTTCGATTGGTAGGAAATTAACATAGACAACTTTAGTTAGTTTGTTTAATATTTTATGAAAAAGATTTTGAGCGCGGAGCGACGCGTGGAAGCGGCAAAGAGGAGAAACTACTGCTGGTCGGGTTGATGAATGTTAGGTTGCAATACCATAACTTCTGTCAATTGAATGGTCTCGGTAGGATGGGTGATATGAGAACACGATAGTGACCCCGCCAAGTAGAGAATAAATGCAGGCATGGAGCAGAGGCCTCAATAATAGTGGAGGAAACAATTACTTTCAAAATTTCAACCTGATAACACACGGTGATTTAATTGTTTAACTAGTAATACAATAAATAATTGGCAAATAAGCCGCAGATGTGGATCCAGAGGTAAAGATCTTCAGGCTTAGCTAAAAACACATTTTGTTGGTTTGTCTTGGGATGATGAGCGGTCGTAAATTCCTTTGAAAAAACCTTCTAGAAGAAAGCCTAAAACTTGGATTTTAGTTTTATGAAATTAAAACTTTTTTATTATATAAAGGGACAAGGGGCTTTTAGATACCGTTGCCCATAGACATAATTGTTACGCAGATAGATATTGCATAGATGTTACACTCCTTTCCTCCTCCCCTATGGACCGCCGGAAACTCGCTAGCCACGCGAATCGAGACTGCATAGCTATGTTACTTCACGGCGGTCTGTTACCTCCCCGGTCGCGCCGACACAACTCAGCTGCCATGCAGCATGGCACTTATTTGTTCCTACTAAAGTGAATTCGCAAAGAATTTAATACAATCTATTAACACGATACGATCTCGGAACTCTTCCGCCGAATAAAGGTTATGACGTAATTATCCAACATGGCGTCTGAACCATTTAACTAAGAATCGTCATAGGCGATTTGTGTCATAATGTAGACCAAGCGCAAAATAATAACCATTATTTATATTTCTTTACTTCCATGCTCTATTCTATTTTTTTATCGTTATCATCTATACAGATGGAAGTCCAGCACAGCTTTATCGGTCCGAGGGTTCTATTGCCAAGATGTGGTATGTGTCTTAATTTATGTTTTCCTTTACCACACAAATGTCCTTTAACTACTTTAATTTAATTTATTAATTCAACGTTTCTGGTTTCTGGCATTGTATTTTAGCTGCACATTGTTTTTCTGACTCAGCTGTGTCTATCAACTGGTACATCTAGTAAGTACCTTTTTCTAGTATTTCTGTCACGAGCATCGCTTTTCGTACTGAAGTCACTAATATTCTTACTCAGTGTGTTAAGTGCACTCTGTAAGTGTGCGCTTTAGTAACCGTTTAGTAAGAGCTATACTGCATACGAATAGGGCATAAAGTGAAATAAGAACTTCGATGGTTACCGACGACAAGTCCATGGGCGTGATAGACTGTTGCGTTAGAAATATATTTTCTAATAACACACCTACTCCGTATTCCGTTTTCCTTAAGTTTATCTCGAAGTGATGTATGATGATTAGCAGTTGAGGATAGCTCGTAAATTGGTAGATTGGCTCGCTTCTGGAGCACGAAAATAGTGGTTGTGTCAGAAGCGGTTCCTAAAATACTGCAGCTCAAAAGCTCCCTAAACTTAAACAATATACATTAAGACCTTATAATGAATAGGTATTCTATGATCCGGTTTCTTTATTTATTTTATATTTATGAGCAAGCGGCCCCAGTTCTAAGCAGTCAGCTGTCGCACTGTTCGTCATGTCTAATTTGTAATTACACAAGTCATAGGTTATCTCGGGGAGGATTGGGTGACGCATCATGACCTAATATCAAGACCTTGCGGTAACACTCATCACGTCTATGGTAAATCCTTAATAATTTTACGGTCACCTTCAATATTCTATTTATCGTTGGGTTTTTATTACTGGAGTTAGATTTTTGATATACGTTCCATACAAAATGTGTCGAAATTCTATCTGTGGTTGTCAAATCCATCGATAGTTAGAATGTTGAAACGGGCCGTGGTTCGAGCTAGTATCCTTCATTTTAAGCTTGTTGCGGCTATTTTGAACATAATTTAGCTACACTCAAGAAAGAAGGCCATAGCCTACCCCATGAGGAGTCGATGATGGTGATGGTGTTGTTCTTTTTTTAATTATTATTAAAGAGGGTGACAAACGAGGGTATTTAGAAAAAAACTAAAGCAAAGCCTTTTAACGACGCCCATGAACATCTGCATAATTACTATGCCGATGCGTTGTCCTCCTCTCCTCCTCCATTTCAATAGGCCATCGGCTTCTCACAAGCCGCACAAAACGCGATACCGTAAATGCCACGTTACGGCGATATCATGCGAGCGAAACCTATCTCCCCGGTCGTGCTGGTTCAACCTGAATGAAATGCAGCAATGAGAAATATCGCTAAAGTTTTTGTTTATAGAATAAGCAGGGGGCAATCGAAAAAATCGTCGGTAGCTGTAAATAGGCTCCGATTGCCCGCTATTCTATAAAAAAGAATACTACCCACGCTCATGGAGATCCCAATTACTGTCACACAGATGCGTTGCCGTGCTTTCCACTTCCTCTCAAACGGACCGCCAGCTACCCACACACCATACGAGGCAGTGTTATGTGAGCGAGAGTGCCCTTCGGTCACCCAGTCTCACTATGTGGATGAAGATGAAGATAACGACACCCTCAGCATGTTTCGATATTACCAACTCTTTTATACGCCTTACATTTCAATCATTCAGACAAAACCGGGTCAATGTCGAATTGAGAGTGAGAGATCGTTAAGCAATATTAGCGGCCCATTGTGGGGATAGAGTGAAGGAGGGCAACGCATTTGCAATAACTGATATGTTACTTTTTTGACTGCACTATGCTGACGGAAGAGTCATCGGTTACTATAAGTCACGTCGGGCGACGGTCTAGGTGACATTGTGGTCGACAGGCGGACAGACTTCCCTTATTTTCCGCAGATGAGAAGGATGCATCCTGATAGTTATGCAAGAATAGCAAAGGTACATATTATACCTTGGCCGAAGGGACCGGGATAAACGTACGCTACATACGAGTACCATGTTGTCAAATTAAGTTAATACGTGTAGATATAAATTCATAAAAGTAATGGATTTGTTTTACGGATCCACCGAGGGGAACAAATCCGTGTAGAAATTAATAGGCGCAAGTAGCCACCAAATGGTCCCGATTTCTCGTTTGAACCCATGCTATAAAAGCCCTTTTTTGTTGACGTGGGGAAACGCATTTACGTGCCTTCTCCGGCTGTGAATAGGGTCCAGTGGTGTGTTTGGCACGTTACACATTATGGTGCCGAATATCCACAAAAACCACCGCGAGTGCCATCAGTGTCGCCTTTGATGAGATGCCCCGGAACTTGAAATCATCAGGGCACCTCGACGGTTAGTCAGTCCCCTAAAGGAGTCGGTCCCTTGCAGACTTTACTTGCACCACTGGACAACCTCGTTAAATTAGCCACAGTGCAGCGGGGCGAGGTTCTCATCATCGCCTCTTATCCCGTGCGCAAAAGCGTCTCCTTCGCTTTCTCTACAGCAGGCTACTGAGCCCCACCGCCGCGGCAAGGCTTCAGCCACAGTGGCAATGCTATGAAAAACCTAATCTAACCATTACTTTATGGAATCCAGATTTCACATCCTCCTGTCCCAAATTTTCGCGTTTTCCCTAATAGGAATTACCTCGGTCTGCGATAAGTGAACAGGAAAAACGAAGAACTGAATTGTTACATTTTTGTGAGTGCCACTGTCGCTGTTCCTGGTACTGATACACACTGGGTGCACATGAGATTTCAGGATGTTTATGGGCGCCGGTAATCACTTACTCCTACCGGTTTCATCCATCCCGCCATAAATACCCCCATAAGTACAAAATTAATACTTTCTGCTACATTTGTACTTTGGAAAAGTGGCTATATCTTGGTGACGTCACTAATGTATCCTGAAAATAGGTGCCAAATAAAAAAGTTATTCTTTAAATTAAATGTCCTTTTAATATTTTCGGATTTAATCTTTAAAAAACCATATTTATTTACTTATTATTACAATAACGTCTCGAAATGATACTATAGTTGGCTAGTTCGTCTCAACAGGCGAGTCTCATCTTATGACCCGTGGTATAAGCAATGTGCAAATCGTGTGAAATGTTTCACGCTCGCAGCGTATCGCTTTACCGTCCTTACTTCGCTTGTCTTACGACTACCGGATGTCTACCATCCGCATTATTGTCATGCAGATGCACTGTCCTTTCCTCCTACACGCAACTACTCGCAAACCACAAGAAACGCTACAAGCGAAGCTGTCACTATGACGATATCATGTGAGCGACAAGTACGTTGTGCCGACCCAATTTATGTGTAATGCAACATGGCACTACCTCTAAGTTCTAGAAGCCTATAAACAAAAATGAATGAAATTGCATCGGCAAAATAGGAGTGAAAACGTAACAGATATACGAAGCCACTTTCACATCTACATAAAATGATAGTAAACTGTTACGCGCATCACTACAACTACCAGGTTGTGTCATTGATGCATTGCATATGAATTATCAATTTGGGGTTCCGTATTTTAAAACTAAACAAGACACAGGACCAGTTGGTTGTAGAATGTCAACCCCTTCCAACATCTAAAGGGTACTTCCAGTTGAGCAAGGGTTATGAAATTTGCCGAGAATCGGGAACTTCAGAACAAATATAAAAAAATATTGAAAATGTTATCTACAACAAACACACACACACACACACATCTACACGCCAGCTCCCTTATGGGGAAGGCAGAGAGAACGAAATGCCATACATCACGATCCTTACATACCTGCGTTGCGTCCTCCACATTCACTATTATAAGTATATATAATATTTTTGTTCTGTTTGTTCCATTCCGCAAGCCCCAAGGTGACTACCAAGTTACCAATCCATAAACATCGTCACAACTAGAAATTATGCATATGCATGTCAATCGCGCTACTGGAAACTCACGAACCGCCCGTAATTTGTGATATGCAATGCCCTTGCAACCGAATTGCGCAGGCAGAGAAGTAAAGAAGAAACAGAATGGGAAGGCCTATGAAGGAAAGTCCTGCAGTCGACGTCGTCCAGAAGGAAAAAACTCCTCCTGCTCTTTAGCCCCCTCTTCATATATAAGAGATAAAGATAATGCGCACAACTGCCTTGGGTCCTGCAACGAACTTAATCAGGTGAAAATAGGAGTAGGAAGAGTTTCCAGTTTCCGTCCCCGATCAAAGCGGATACAGTTCGGGATTGTGACAATGACTCTGTAAGTCAATGTCACAATTATATTGATGTCTTAGGTTTACACGGATGTTGCTCATTACGATAAAAGAATTTCAATTAATTTTATCGCGGTTTATTTAATTATTTAACATTTCGTTTCAGAAGCTTTAGACGAACCATGGTCACGGGTGGACTGAGATGACACAATTACACTTGTTTAGTTGTTCCGATTAACGCAAACAGTTACGATTAACGCAAACAGTTACGATTAACGCAAACAGTTACGATTAACGCAAACAGCAAAGTTATATAACGCACACAATGAGTACTGTTTGCGTTAATCGGAACAACTAAACAATTATGATTCTTCGGGTACTTTTAATCATTCGTGACATGCTTCTGAAACGTCGGCTTAGTTAAATAAATAATTAAACCGCGATAAAATCCGTAAAAGTAGTTTTATTGTAGTGACTTAGTCAGTAAAAAAAAAGAGTCGGCAGCCATATGAAGCCGGAGATATTTATAAGTGTCTAACACACATTGACTACACTTAATTATCAACGGGGGCGTATTGCGTTACTGCAGAACCCGGTAATATTTATTAGAAAATTGTTTGAAAGCACGAAAAATTCCCACGTTGTACGAAGTCACTCTACAGCAAATTACTCTTGTAAGATTCTGAATATTGTACAGGACCGAACTGTTATTGGGACGAAATTTCTGATAGCTTTCTTAAACCGCCCTGAGGACGCGGTGAAGTATCCTCATAAAGTGAATAAAATAGGACTCAGGTAACACCATTGTTATGTATGCGATATTTTCCTCCCCAGTGGTACCGATCCCATTCAGATACAATACGCCAATGGACCCCTTACAATCTTGCCATGTTACATTGCAGCTGAATTTTACCGGCACGACTGGAGAGATAATTGACGCTCACAAGACACCGCCAGCTATGCTGTCACGTTTCGTGTTGCCCGTAAATAGCAAGAGCCATTCTGGAGACCACCCTCCTTCTCAGGAGGGGAAAGGATACAAGGCGTCTGCTGGACAACAATACTCCATATGGACGTCGGCAGTCGTTAAAAAGTGTTGCTTCAATTTCGCAGCAGTTTATCGCAACCGCATTTCCCGTACCAATGATCCGGTGCGCGTAACAATGACAGTTGGATTGCGTCAGCTCTTGAGAGAGCGTTTCATAATTTATCAAGTTCTGTCGAACTGCAACTGTGTCGAAGTGCAAACCATTTACGAGTGTGCATCAATTACTAGGGCTATTTCGAGGGCATTCCAGTCGTTCTGCAGCTTACCTGTCCGGACCGGTCCATGATCGAAGTCCGTAGCAGAACATCGATGGTGGTGTCCACTGAGAGCTTTAAGGTCGGTCGTGTGATCTGTTCTGGTGGTGTGGCATTTGATTACCAACGAGCAGCCCAAGTCGAATGACTACAGTCGCTCACAGCCGCACAAGCATCGACTAGTTCAGGGAGCATTGCTAGCTCTGGAGGTGTTGGATTTGGTGACTCGATTTTATCTCGCAAGAAGAAAGTGAGAACGATCAAGGAACTTACGGTAATACACAGTTGACGGTGACAGTTGCGTCGGCTGTTGGTTGTGGTGTCGCAATCCGTGCGGAGCTGAGTCTATTTGGCGTACACGGCGGCATTGAGTGAAGGAGCACAATATATTTCCACAGCGGCCGGTTCTGTAGCGATTATAAAATGTTTGGATGACTTCTTGTCTGCTACGACTACAACACAACTCCACGCCAGTTCCCTAATGAGGTATGCAGTCTGTACTAGGCAAAGCGAACCAAGTACCATATTTTGTTTTCATATAGTTTCAGTAAATGGGCAAACGAGCAATCGGAGTATTTTGACGACCACCGACGCCGCATTATTGCTATGAAGATGCGTTGCCCTACTTTCCTCCTCCCCTCCTACAGTCCACCGGCTGTGCACAGTGTAACTGTCACTTTATGGGGATTGTCAATGTCATATTAGCAAGAGGTACCTCCCTGGTCATGCCAGCCCAATTTGGCTGTAATGAATGTAGCATGGACTTTTTAATAAAGCTGCAACAACGATAAGTACATATCTGCTACCATTTAAAAAAAGGTGTATATTGGACTTATTCTCATTACCCGTATCAAAAAACCGGCCAAGAGCGAGTCGGGCTCGCCTATGAAGGGTGCCGTACCAACAAACAAAAAACAACAAATTTTTCAAGTTGATAGCTTAACTTCGCTTAAACCAACTTTCGTTTGAAGTTTTCATTAAATTGTATAATTTGACTCAATTTATTAAGTCTAGCTCAAATTATTTTGCACAGTTACCTACTGTTTAGAATTATTAAAAATTTTGTTCCATGTACGTCTTGGTTTAACATACTGTGACATAAGGACGGATAGACGAATATAACGAAATTATAAGATTTCCGTTGTTTGCCACTTGTCTACGGAACCCTAAAAAGCCTCAATTAAATTAGGAAGGGCAGCGGGTCGATGATCACGACATAGTTTATAATCTATACTGATAATATAGTGTGAAGAATTTGTTCGGTATTTGAACGCGCTAATCTCATGTAGTACTGGCCCGAATTGGAAAATTCCTTCTGTGTTCAATAGTCCATTTATCGGAGAAGGCTAGACCACGGCGCTGCGACTAATAAGACCGGAGTTCGCGGGTGAAATCGAGGGTGATGCTAGTGTTACACAACCGCTTCACTTTTACCAGTGAACGGCAGTAGAATCTGTGAATTTGCATGAGGAGCGATACAACCGAAGGGTCATTCCTTTGATTCAACATTCAAATGTATTAATAACTGAGTTGCCGCCCGCTTCATGACTATATTGTCCCTTGATATGCTCAATCGACCCATATTGCACAGTTTAGATAGTAGGTACATACGAAGACAAATAAATAATATTTTTTGATATAAATAAAATTAATATTAATATAATTTTTTGAAAGAAAGTGTCGGTGTAAAAATGAATATTAAAATTAATTAAAGGCCACGATACGTTGGTTCGGGCCTGTAGAAAGAGCGGCCGGTGAAAGGTTAACAAAGTAAATATACAATGCGAATGTGGAAGGACGTAAGTACCGAGGAACACCAAGACTGACATACCATGATCAGATTGATTGGGTACTATTCGAAGGATCTTCCCAACCGGCGTGTCTGTATGTAGAGAGTAATGTAAGTTGAAGAGGCAAGGTATATAAGAATCGTGATATGTGGCACTTCGGTTTCTCTATCTCGGGACGGAATTTTCTCGAAAGCGGCCTTGCATCGGAACCTGGTGGACCGATGACCTGGTCAAGGACGTTGGGAGCCGCTGGAAGCAAGCTCGTGACCGCGACATGTGGCGCTCTCGGGGGAAATCCTATGTTAGTCTTCTGGTTGATGCTGACCATAATTATATCGACAACGCAAAAGATACATAATGATTACCTGTAGCAATGCAATATGAGGTGCACTTATATTAGTGGAAAAATAATGCAGTCTTTATCCGACTTGTTTTATAGTTTCGCAAGAAAACAACACCCTAAGCACCAAGACAACGTGTGGTACACCGTCGCTGAGCGCCAGTTGACTGCGGGAGGAGAGATCATCGGACGTTACTATAGTAACTTACAGTAAGACAAAACTTATACAAGATTTAACTGTAAAATACGTGATAACGGTTCTCTGATTGATCGGTGAACGCATCGCCCGGTGGAGTGAAAGAGACCACTCGTTACGCTCTCTCGCTCGCAGGCGCTCAGAACTTCACTATCACGTTATAATTTTTCATGCATGCATCGCACAGTATCGATTTACAAGACGTTATCACGTCAAAAGTTCAGGTCACCATTAACTTGTGGTTGTGATACCGCTATCCATATCCCATTAGGCTGACTGAGGATATCCTAATGGGGTTGTTGGAGACATGTGTAAATTAACTCCATGTCCCATTTCAGCACCGAGGTCTCCAACCAAACGTGCATATTTCAGCGTAGCCGTTAATTCAAGCTGGTGTTAAGTGAGGTGTAAAATTTTTGTAAGAGTTAGTGCTGCATTGCAGCGTAATTTGGCCGGTAAGTCCGGGGTACCTCTCACTCACATGATACCACCGTAAAATTACAACTTCGGTATCGCGTTTTGTGCGCTTTGTGTATAGCCGCTGGCCCATTGGATGAGAGGAGGAAAGGACGGCAGCGCATCGACATAGTGATTGTGCGGATGTTCATGGGCATCGGCAGTCGTAAAAAGGCACTGATTTAACTGCTAACTGCTTTCCTTGAGCCCGCTGCTAGCTGCATTCCATTGACATTGATGGCACCATAACACATCTTCTAAACAGTTCCCTAACTGGGTCTATGCCTAAAATGGTGTCTCAATTTTCAGTAAAAAAAGGCGTCTCATAGATTTAAAGATAATAGTCTGAACACCCGATAGGGTATCCAGATAGGTATCCAAACGGCAATTCTCATCATCATCCAACACATTTATCCACCGTGGGTAATTTTTTGTTTCAGAGAGCACGAGGCATCTGTTATGAGCAACACCTGCATACCGAATTTCAACATTCGTCGAGCGCTTATCTGCAATATTACCTTATTTTAAAAGGGGTCTCTGAGAAAAATTGGCTATATTCTGAAGCGAGCTACAACAAAGACTTATTTTAAGCCGCCAAAGAAGGTTAGCCTCCTTACCATCAGTGAAATTCCATATCCCTCTGCAAGATGCAGGAGTGTGTAAGCTTGATTGTGACTGTGGACTCTCCTATATAGGGCAAACTAAAAGATCCATAAAAGCTCGCGTTAAAGAATATATAGCTGGTATAACACCCACGTCTTACAATTTCTGCGGTCTTTCAGCATGCTGAAGTTGGCCCCTGCCATGACATTAGATTTGAGAAAGCACAAATCCTTACTAGAGAACACTGATTCTTCCAAAGAAGATTCATGTGGCTATTGAAATTTAAAAAACATCCAAACTTCAAAAGAGAAGTTGGCTGGATTCTTCCCTCAGCTTGAGACCCAGAGATAAACATAATCAAACGAAAAACATTAGTACATCTTTCATCTCAGTCCACCCGTGACCAGGGTTGCTGTAAAGTTTCCGATACGTCGGTCTAGTTTAATATTTAATAAACCACGATAAAATACCTAAGAGTAGTTTTATTGTAATGAGTAACATTTACGTAAACTTAAGACATCAGTTTTATGCTTGTCCCTGGCGCGATTTCATCCAACAGACATCTTTCTGCTACCACCAGACGGCAGAGTAACTTCTACCAGACGTCTTTGTTATGGACGTGGTGGGTACTAATAAAACTATCTAAAATTTGATGAGGTCTTGGAATGATAACCCATATACTTGCTAAGGTAATAATTTATGTTTAAGTTTGTGAGTTAAGGTTTGTAGCTGGGGGCCCATTGAGGGAGGTGGAAAGGTGGGCAACGCATATTAATTGAGTTGATATTCATGGGCGTCGGTAGTCGTAGAAGGGCTCCAATTGCTTGTCCCCTGATACTATAAAAAATGTATATTGTTATTTTTAGAACTGAAAACTTCTTTAACGGTGTTAAGACAGGCCACTTATCAATAGAAACGCGGTCTCTTTCCATGGGGAAATTATTCACTGCCCATCGTATGGATTGTTTTAGGGACTGCAAATAATCGTGGCCTTCAGAGCATCTGTACTCTCAAAAATTAACCATAAATCATCTGGCGGGTTAAGGCCGGGACCGGGTAGAGGGTAGACTTTAGCTCTGATCAAGTCCGGAACGTTCGTTTTAACCACGATTAGCCGGATCGTGCTATATGATCTGGCCCCGAGTCTTGCTGGAAGGACCATACTTGGTTATTGTTATTGAACATAGTGTTATTAAGGAGTTTAACTTCTTTCTCAAGAATGGTATCTTGATACACTTGTACCGAACTTTTGCCACCTTTTGCACAAAAATATGGCTCAGTCACTACTTCATAGCTAACACCCCACCAAACCATCACTGAAGTCGGATAATGCCCACGTTGCACTCTACCGATATAATTATGGTCATTTTCTTTGTTAAAATTTTATACAATTGTAAAAAATTCACATCCGTAAACAATTTCTTGCTGTGACCTCCCTTTGCGTACCTTAGTTGCTTCAATAGTTGTTTCGATTTTATCACCCTATTCATCTTTAATTGATCAAATAAGAGATGACCAGCGCGTCTCTTATAGGCTGCAAGTTCTAAATCGCAGTCCTCCTAAAATTCGCGTCATGGCTCTAGAACCTAGGCGCCATCTTCATTCCCCGAGGTAAAATCTTTTACTTTTGGACAGGATTTCTTCGGATTATTTCCCTTACTGCTTTGACCACCTGTTTCGTACGTACACTAACGTGGACGGCCAGATCTTTCTCTGTCACAAACAGAAGAAGTCTCATTGTACTTGTCAATAGCCCAGTACATAAACATTTGACTAGTGCCACGTGTATGGAGAGCTTTAAAAGTTACATTTGGCTCCATATCTACTTTGTGTGATACTATCACAGCGATTCTGTTCACTTTATATATATACATATAAACGTGACAGATTCCAAATTAAAATGTAACACTTTTTATTTGTAATAGTAGCAGTGTTTATGGCCATACTAAGTACATATTTAGTCAAATTATTTGTTAGTATTGCTTTGAATTTCATTGTAATGATTTGAATTATATAAATCTTTTTTCATTAACTAAGATAAAGTTCATATTTACCCCAGTGTCGCTCATAACAGTGAAGTAACACAACTTTACATCATAGTCGTGAAACGTAGAGATTGTAAAATAATTAATTCAACCGTGATATAATCAGTTTAAGTGGTTATTGTAATAAAATAAATTGCATTTATAACGTTATATAATAAAACAAAGTCACACAATCATTAGAACGTAATTTTCAGGAAATATAAGAACACCCAGACAGTGAGTATGTAAATACTTAATGTCTGGGTTTTAGAAGTTACACTTCTTTTGGCGAGCTAGGAAGAAAATATGAGAGTAAATTTTTATGTTGCGCGCGCACACTGTTGCAATTATATCTTGCTACTTAAATATTTTATCCGTCATCTTTGACTGTAGGGGCTTAATGTTCCCGTGTTGAAAAAATGTCGCTTTTTTCCCTTTGGCGGTGTGGAGGTCCTGATATATTTATGATGACTGATGCTGTCTGCCAGGCTTTATACCTTCACCTTATTACTAACCAATATCAAAAACTGTATTAATTAATTCTATTGTTGTTCTTGTACTATTATAAGTTTGTTCATGATTGTGAATGTCGATAGACCGATTTAATAAATATATTTTAAAGGCAAACTAAACCTCTTATAGTATATTTAACCCCATGTGAATACCTTTTATAGAATCTTATAGAATAACATACATTTTCACAACACTGACACGAGAAACCGTCACCATTTTTTTGGTGACGAAGGGGAAGGCATTTTTACATCATATCTGGCAGCCCGGGTAGACACCAAGTCCTATGTTGGACTATGTTGTTCAGCCGCTATTATTGAAGGTTACCCGATCTGCAAGCAGCAGGATCCCTCCAGCGACATGCTGAGCTCGGCTAAAACGCCAGACTTCACCTCGTCGGGGGCTGTCCGGCTAAGCTATGACCAGTCCCCACGACGCCGTGTCTTGATGTTGTGGACCGGGTTTCCATTCCGGCCCTGCACGGAACACAGCGGCACTACTGAAGGCGATGCAGATAGCGCCTCCTTCGTACACCCATTCGTCGTCGGCTGGGGGAGGCAGCCTCCTCTCTCTCACCCACTCGTCCCCGTCGGCTTCCTTCTGGGACATGACGGTCTCTCAGAAGGAAGCCATCGCCTGGTAGGACTCGTAGCTGCCGAGCATCGCGACGATGATGCTCGACTTTGACAAGTCCCCTCCGACAATTGATGCCAGATCGTGACGCAGCGCCGCCTATCTCAGGAACTTCGAGGGTGTGCTGGGCCGAATCCACCGACGCGTCACAATCGTGACAACGAGTCGTCGGCTCCCTGTGGGCCGTCCGGCACAGATACACACCGGAGCAACTGTGCCGGTGAGCGCCTGCGTCATCACGTCGTTCCCTACCCTTAAAACCGCATGAAACGGGACGACAAACCTATAAGGTACTTTCCGCTCTTTATTAAAACATTTGTACAAATAAAAAAAAAAATCTGGAAACCTTGACAACGCCGGATACGAGTTACTAGCTACAACTTCGTTGCATTGAAAAATAATATACCCTTAGAATTATATTTTTTATATCTAATATTTATTATATCTAACGATACCTCATGTACAACACACATCAAGCTTTATCTTTGTGGAACTGGGAAAAAAAGAAGCCTTGAAACCTGTATACATAAAAGCATTACCCTCTTCTAATCCAATCGGTTGTAAATGAAAGGAATCATGAGGAAAATAATTTATGTTTACAAAACAGAAGGAATCGAAATTGCTCAATTCACCCCAAAGACACCGCCCCGGGATAATCTCACTGAGTACGGGGCGCGATTTACGTTTTTTAATTAATCCCGGCTTCGAAGGTCATTTTTTAGAGCCAGGGGCTACAGGAAATATGTACGTAAGCTTCCTATTGTCGCAGACAAACTGTTTTCAGCGTGCTTAAATGATTTTTATTAATCCATGCCGTCTCTTTTATAGCGCACTAGTACGATTATTCACGAATCACGAATAAATTGTTAACTCAACAAATTAGTTACTAAAACGTTCCTCGATTCCTCCTTCCCTACACACACACACACACACACACACACACTTATTTTCAAGAGGTCACAACCTTCACTTGGAGATTCCACAAGATGTAGGTAGTTGGTATGAGGTAATGCCATGGTACATTAGTACATACAACACTCACATATAAATAGTTTTCTGAACAATGTAACGAGCTAATATGTTTCACACATCAATTAAAAAAAAAACCGCCCACCTAATCTATAATTGGTCGGAACAGCTTTGACCTAATTCGCAACTACGAATGATTGAGAGGCATTGAGGCACATCACGACTGCATTAGACACCGGCCACTATAAATAATATCCTATTTATCATAACGTCGCCCTTCGTCAAAGCCAACCTTCGTACAAGGTTTAGAATAAAAATGGTTCATCAACTCTTGTGAGATATTCGAATGATAAAGATGCACGTGTCACACACGTGTGTTGTTAAAGTATATAATAATAATAATAATATCTGTGGACATATCACACCACGTTAGCCTTGTCCTGTGAAGTACCGTAAGGACTTGTGTTACAGGTGCTAGACAACGGAAATATACTCTATATTTTTTAAAAATTTAAGAAATTTGATATATCTAAAACTTTTATTATAGAATATACATTCAATACATATATAAACATCCATGATCTAGGCTTGAAACGCGACCTCTGAAGTAACACGCGGAATTACCGCCAAGTTACCAACTGAGCCAGCCGGTCCTCCGTATATCGTATTCGTATTATAAATCTGAGTATTACATTATGGCTAGCCATCTTCTACACTACGATTAGCCGGATTGTAGTTGCGTGACGGTCTCCTATATGGCGGCTGATGTTTAGCTACACTGATTATCTTCAGGTCAGAATGTGATAGTGATCGATAAAACTATCAAAATTAGGTCAAGTGTTTTGGGAGCAAAAAAAAATATAATTAGCAGGAAGGCTTTTACGGGATTGTGGCTTCCGTCTAAAACTTCAAACCTAATCGGACATGGCTTTTTATTCCTCTATATTCGATGCCATTCTTATTGAGTATTAAAATGTGCAAGTTAAGCGTGTCAAAGAGGCAAAGACTGATCTACTTAATATAAATAAGGTTAGCTCTATTAGATAGCGTAAAATGCCGAACACTTTCTGGCGGAATTTAATTCTATCCGACTAATCGTTGGCCCGCAACGAAATAGTCCTGTTTTAGAAAATGACTGCGACATACACTACCTAAAAATATATCTGCATTGCATCGGATCAAACTGGCATATTCAAGGATATACCAAACGCTTAGTAATGAAGAGCTTAGAAGTACATGTCGCCTGTTACATTTTATACCTACCTTCATAAATCCCATTTGCCATAACAGTTCATGAGTCTGGCGAAGACTTTGTATCTTTTAATTTAGAGCGACGAAAGGGGGACGGACCCCATGTGCTTTCCCGCAGATGGGAAAAGATGTTGCTTTTGTTAGTATTTTGTCCTACCTAAGGAGGCCAGCCTCCTCCCCAATTCTGAGGGGGGTTTGACTAACGCTCGAATCAGCAATGCATCTAAACTAATCTCGTGTGGTATGGCACAAGATCTTACTAAAACACAGACGCTGGCCTGTGGCTGTAGTAAGGAGTAAACTCCAGAGATTAAAATCCAAGTTTCCAGAGATTAAAATCCAAGTTTCCAGAGATTAAAATCCAAGTTTCCAGAGATTAAAACCCAAGTTTCCAGAGATTAAAATCCAAGTTTCCAGAGATTAAAATTCAAGTTTCCAGAGATTTAAATCCAAGTTTTTGATGATGATGATGGAGGAGTGACGTGAGCGCCTCTCGCGAGGTGTACAATTGGCTCGTGATATACTTATTTGTTACTCATTGGGTTTGTTGCTGTATTTATAGCTCCTAGCGGCATCATCATCATGCACCGCAAATATCATCAGAGTCAGTTCCTTACAATTGAACTTCGACTTGACTGGTATAGAGAACCAGTCACAGGAAATGTATTTGAAGCTACAGCCTGTATGTTGAAAAGCCCAATACAGCTTTTTTTCTTACTGTTCTATGCTGATGGAAATGTCCAGTGCCCCACCATAGTTCAAGCCTTGTCGTGGCATTGGGGCTTCGTAGAATGGGGTGTAACCAGGCAAAGCTAATTGAACCTAGGTTAATGATCTTTGCACCCCTCTTAGGTGAAGAGGGAGCTTAGGAGCAGGACGTGGAGATGCACTTCGTAGCCCACCTATAAGAAAAGAGGACAAACGAGTAAAAGGAAAGGGCACTGCGCACGGGGCAACGCCGAGGATGGAAACCTCATCCCATTGCACTGTCCCAAAGTTGGTGGGGTTCTCCTGTGGTACGGGACAACCTCATCTGTGGAGGTGGCGTCAGCCCCTTAGCGGGCTAACTAGCCGTCGATTTACCCTGATGATTTGTTGGTCCAGTGCACCTCACCAAAGGCGGCACTGATAACACTCGCGGTGGTTTTCTGTGGGTATTCGTCACTATGATGTGCCGCGAGCCCCACACACCAATGGACCAAATCCAGGGCAAGTGAAGGTACGTAGATACGTTTCCCCGCGTCATCAAAAAATAATGTACAGTGCAGCTTCATCGATCATAAGACACGTCGGGCGACGGTCTAGGTGAGATTGTGGTCGATAGAGGTACAGGCCTCCCCCACCCAGAAAAGGAAGAGCTAAAAGACACAAAAGTCTTCGCCAGTCTGTTGAATTTTTATGGCAAACGCAAGAGCAACGCCAACAGGTTCTCCTAAAAGATATATAAAAAAATGCTACTGAGAGGTTCCTCTTGCTAACATGATTATTATTTTACTTTTTATTATTGGTTAATAACCCTTCGAATAAAAAAGTCTGTTTTACAAAAAATAATATGAGATAAATAGATTAACAGACCATGTTTGTGTTATGGCATACACCTAGTCTAGCCATAAATATTGTAACAAGGAAAAAAATTTTTTACTGCAGATAAAATTTATTACTTTCACAGTGTGTTACTGCAATACACAAATATAAAACAATTAAAAATATAAAAGCTTATTTGAAGTGGTCTCCGTTGGCTGCGATATAAATTGACTTTGAAACGTCGAGTACAGTTATCAGTAGAACTCACACGCACTCTTTCCATAGGGAAATACTTCACTGCCAATTGTATGAATTGTTTTAGGGACTCCAAATTATCAAGCTGTACTCTCTAAAGCTGTATTCTCTAGACTGACAATAAGTCATAATCCAGATTAAGGTCGGGACTAGATGAATGGTAGTCTTCAGCTCTGATCAAGTCCGTCATAATACATATTTCTTAAAGTGGGGACAACCATCAATAAAACGTACACTAAAATTAGCAGGTCTACTCATAATATGACACCTCTATTATGATGCTTTAGTACCTGATAGTAAATGTTGTATCATTCATAATTATAGGATATTAATGACATTCATAGAGGTCAAAGTCCTACAGCGTAGTGATGATAATTTTATTCTAAGAGCATAAGAAATGAAGGATAACAATTCAATACATATGAAAAAATATATTTTACAGTCAACCACAAAACACGGTTCCTTTTCAGAAACATTTCATTAATGTCCAATAATTTTCGAACGAATGTAGCGCCTTTTTTTTCTAATTCCAAATTTATAATGTCTAAATTTGCCGCGATCTCTTCGATGCACGTGTCATCAAAAACTTACCTCAGCCCGACGAAATGCTACAGTGACCTGAATAAGATTATCCAACAAAAGCGAAAGCATATAACAACTTTCACAGCCACCTAGTTTACCGCACTGCTTGGCTTTTATTAACGTGTTAACTTGCACAAGTATATAATGACACGAGCAGACTACCCGCCCGCTTCGATGTCAAGGCTCGCTTTTTGTAGTGCGTCCATGTCTCTACCATAGAGTTAATATCTCTTAGGTTGGAATGCGTCAGCCATTTTCGTTCGAGAGCTAATCCTAATGTTATAAATTCATAATTTGTATATTTCATTTACGCAAAAAATACTGTTCGGGTTTGGCTGAAATTTGATAATAAAGGTCACCAAAGAATACATTCCAAGTTTATTCTAAACTTGTAGGTAGATTTTTGGACATTTAAAGACGAATGTCACTATCGCATATGACTTTCTTCTGCAAAACTCCTCATGCAGGTTAGATTTTGCTGCAACGCTGATGCGTTGTTATGATCCTACTTTTTGTATAATGATACAATCATCGTCATCACGACCATTTACTTTTTTTTTGACGCGGGGAAACGCAAATACGCGCCTTCACCGGTCCTGGGTCGGGTCCATTGGTGTATGGGACTCGCGGCACATGATAGTGCCGAATACCCACAAAAACCACCGCGAGTGCCATCAGTGCCACCCCTGGTGAGGTGCCCCGGAACAACAATCATCAGGACACCTCGACGGCTAGTCAACCCCCTAAGGGACCATCTCCACCTCCACAGATGGGGTTGCCCAGCACTACAGGACAACCCCACCGACTTTGGGACAGTGCAATGACGGCGAGGTTCCCATTCTCGCCCCTTGCCCCGTGCGCAAAAGCGCCACCTCCTGTTGTTTTTTTTTTCTCGGAGGTATCTAATACTGGTTGGCGGCGTTAGTCCAGCCTCAACAGTTCGACTGACTACGAAGACTTTTTTGTCTTTGGGCTTAGGGACTCCTGTTGCTCTTATGTCCCTTCTTATAAGAGGGGTACCGAGAGCGATTCCTCCTCCTGATCTTTAAGTCCCCTCTGCCTATAAGAGGGGTGCAAAGATCCCCCTCGGTTCAATTGGATTCGACTGGGTTCACCCCAGCCTACTAGGCCCCACCATCGCGACAAGGCCTGAAACGTGGTGGGGATCGTCATGAATCTGTACCAGTCAACTTAAGAATTTTCCAATGAACGAGCGACTTTCGCAGCAACCACCGGGTACTGCACGGACATCGTGCTGCCTGCGCCCTGTCAGCGATGGCTCGTCATGACTTCTAAATTATAATTCAGAAATGTCATCTCGCAGTTCACTGTGATAGGCGTAAGCAGATAATTTTGTGTTTATAAATAATACAATTGTTCGCCTACGTCCAGTAGGCCGAGGTCACGACAGTAGAAACATTTGAATAGTAAAATGTAATGCTCGTGAGCCTTGGAACGATAAAGTTTACTACACAAGTGACAAGCTATACCGGTACTTGACCTGAGAGGTGTTTCACCCGTATTGGTCCGGCACGACCAGGGCACCTCTCATTCCCTCGATACTGCAAAGTTAGAGTTATGTTATCACGTGTGGTTTTTGAGGAGGGGGTTTAAATAGGGTATCTTCACTACCATTAACCGTACGAAATTAAATGGGTGTCGGCAGTCGTCAAGATATTTCTCGTCTGTCCATGCCAAAAGACACTATCCATTTCGTTCGATCGAACACATTCCATCCAACAAAATCGATAGCTCCACCTCAAGCGATGTAAGAGTGTTGGTGACCAATCTTCAAGGATAATGTTATTAAAAAAAAATTGAAAAAAAATCGTATTTGGTTTCTACTTGTAATTTGGAACTAACATGTTAATAATTGTTTATAATTAACTGTTGTAATCATTATCATGATAACTTCTACTCGTTTTCCATGTTATAACATTCTGTTACGAGAAAATTTGCTATATACTTTGTATTTTCTGCTAGCTTCCTTTATGGGTAGGTTCAGCAGTGAAATGATTACCGCCCGGTCGGCTGTAATGCAGTATTGACATTATATTATTAAATTTGTTTTGGTTGCAATTAGCTCCTGGGCTCTTCCGCCCACAAGTAAATTCCAACCACAGGTGAGATGGATCTCACTCAGCCCACCTTTCGTCGACCTTGATTTCGTAACGCCCTCGTCGTTTCGCCAGCTTACTCACCAAGCCAGGCGTGCGTATGGAAGATTTACTTCAAAATTAGTTAACAACTCCATTTGACATAACATTGTGAATGTCAAAATGGCAGTCGCGTGGGAATTGTACGGCACACAAAACAAAACACGAATTATGTGTCGTAAAATAATTAAACGGCTTCTGTACGCTACTAATTAGCGTCGAGTCTGGATGTGAACGATTCGTATGACCTATTGGGAAGCGATTACCGATACCGGCTAAGGAGGCCGTTGAGTTCAGTCCAGCAGTTTCACCCGTGTATCGTGACAAGATTTTATAAACTTCGCAGACCCCCCAATTTCATCCCCTTATTTGTAGAATTTCTAAAAATCCTCTCTTAGTGCTCACTTACATCGTTGGACGTTGTCTGTCAGTCAGTCAATGGATCACTCAGTAACAGGGGAGTTTTATACAAACAGGTCGAAGGCAAATGAACAGGTTAGGGCTTGGAGTTAGAAATCGGCACGTTAGTGATATCCGAATATAGTTTTGTACACTGTTTTCATTTCCGTTTTTATATTGAGACAGAAATAATAGTAATATTATTAATATGTGTGGACTTATCCCTTATCCGCGTTAGCCTATCCCGGTACTAAGTACCACTAGACAACGGAAATATTTTAAATATTTTTTTTATATATTTAAAAAAATCTTATTTTAAGATTTGCATTATAGAAATACGCATAATACATATATAAACATTCATGAGCTATGCGTCATACCCGCGATGTCTAGCGTGACACGCGGACAAACCGCCACATTACCAACTGAGGAAGCCGGTCGCCTAAAAAGTGTCTAAACGTCTATAAAGTAAAGTGTAGCTTTATGAATCTGTTTTTAAAGTACCTGTTTATACGTGTTAATATATACATAACGCAGGCCACCGGCTACTCACGAAACCGCACCAAACGCATTATAGCCATAACTTAACAGCTGTATCCGTTACAAACTAAAAAGCGGAATTCCGGGTTGGGCCGGTCCAATTCCGCGCAATGCAGCAAGGCACCACCTGTTACTAATGATAATGTTGTTAATGGTGATAAAATGGATCGTTATTTAATAAGATAATACACAATGTATATTTGTATATAGTGTATGTGTGTTTGTGTTACAGAATTGTATGCAAATGTTGTAGAAAGCTGGTCAGAACTGGTTTCGCGTATATTTTTGTGAGCCCAGCTGATAGTAACGGACACATTTACATAACAAGGAGGATCTGACCGTAAGAAACACTAGAAGCTTAGGGTCTAAACACATACATAACACTAGCTGTGCCACGCGGTTTTCCGCGTTTCTTTAATTTTTTTTGTGGGACTTTTTGCTTTTGCATAATTTGACCTAAACGAGGATTAGAAACCAGAAGCTTTAGATTACAAACCGAAAAGTTTATATTACAAACGATAAGTGTAACCCACACTTGTGCCAAATTTCATCCAAATTTGTTTTGTAGATTTTGTGTGATGAAAACGAACACTTGTGTATGTATGTACCGTCGCATTTATTTATACCTAGCTGTTTTCTACTGCTTCACAGCAGTAGCAAGTGCGCGTAAAACCTATCTCAAACGACGCATTTTTTTCTTGATAAAAATCAGTGCCATATTTCATCCCAATCCCAATTAGTAGTTCTTGCGCAAAGTAATAATAAAATACACATATTTTACTCACCCTTAGCCTCTTCTCTACATAGACAAGATACACAAAGATAACTTAGTCATGGTTAGGTTAGAACTTATAACAAACTTATATTTGTAACTGACTGGGGACTAATTTGTGTCTCGGTTACAAGATCTGTAGACATCTTAATATAAATCTGTTGACGTCACATCCATGACGTCAAGTCAACTCTGGTGCAGTGCGGCAACCAATTTGGCGGGAAGGTGAAAGGGAACCCGAGCACATTTCAGCCCGCTCTACAGATAAAGTGACCGTGTGGTATATGTCACAATACTAGCGATCCGCCCAGGCTTCAGCCGTGAATAACACGTAATTATACACTAAAACTTTCCTCGGCAATTCCTCTATACATTGTTGAAAACCGCATGAAAATCCGTTCTGTAGCTTCCGAGAAAATTTATCGCATGCAGACAGACAGCCTTTGGGGACTTTGTTTTATAATAAGTGATCATCAAATCTCTAAAATCTAAGAAACACAAACACATCGCTTGTTAGCTTTTCAGTGAATTCGCTTGCCAACGCACGGCATGATAATTTGCAAAGTATCAAGATGACATGCCTAATGGAAACAGGGTTGGTGAGTACACGTTTTTTTCATCATACTTACTCATTGTTATAGAAAAAACGTAAAGAAGGCCTGCAAAAGTTGAACACCTTGCAATACTAGGAGACACCTGCGTAGCGAAGTAACAGATGGGGCCCGATTGCGCATGCACTTATGTCATTTTTAACTCATGAATTTATAATTTTTGCAGATTATGAAATGTCTATTTAGGAAGAGGTAGTGCCATGCTGCATAGGAGGAGGTAGTGCCATGCTGCATGGGAGGAGGTAGTGCCATGCCATGGTGCATGATACTACTGTGCAACGGAATTGGACGGGCACGACCGGGGCAGTACCACTCCCTCACTTAATACTGGCGTGTAAAGTGACAGCGACGCTGTCGCGTTTCGTGCGGTTTGTGAGTAGCCGGTGGCCCTTTTTTTTTAGGGCAACGCATCTGCGTCACAATCATGCGAAATGAAAATCCATGAGCCGTGATACTCATCTAACGGCTCCAACTCTTGTTCACCCCCTTCTGCTATAAAAAAATATTAGTAAAGATTTTTTTATAGCAAACGAGCAATTTTATTTTTTGTGTATTGCATTACAGCTGGACTGGGCTGGCACGACGGACAGCCATGCGGTCGCGATCCGTTTGTGAGTCGGCGGTGGCCCGAGGCGGTGGGAAAAAATACATTCAGTTATTAAAAACAGGATTTCGTTGCAACGAAAGATTACTGAAAAAAGCTCAAAAAGATTTGTAGCAACTGAACATAAATTATAATCAACTAGCGTTCTGCCTCACATGTGAATATAACCCACGGGCCGAATTGCTAAATTAGAGTATATTAAGAAAAAAAAACCATATATGCAGTCAATTTTGGGGACTTTGTATTACAATATTTGTAGGTGCTATGTAAACTGCTGTACGAGGACTACTTTTATAGATATTTCATCCTGAAAACCACAGATAATGTACTAAGAATGGGTTTCACAGATACTATAAAAACACGCTGTTGGATTTAATTATTTTTTAGCGGTTAACAATCAAGTATAGAATAGTTGCGTTTATTTAATGGATCATTGTCCATCAGGCCAGCGGACAAATGATCCATTAAATAAACGCAAAAACATCGGGAACAGCAGTGTGCGCCAAGTAACTCATCTACCCTGCATCTTAGTCCTACGGGGGAGCCTAACCCTTAGCCGAACGCATTGTATTTATACGAGGGTAACTTTTATTATCCACCAGCCAGCTTGAGCTGTGTGTGAGCTTTCAGACGCCCCGCTCCCGCTGCGGAGACCCCTGCCGCGGGGGTTGCGGGAGATCAAGACGGACCGGCCGCTACAACTATTGAACGATATGTGAATTAATGCTTTGCGAAGTAAATTGATTTTACAAGTCATACCCATTTTATTTCTGCGGCCCTGGTAGTCGATTGATAGATAGTCGGTCGATCCTACCGCACACTTCGTCTGTGCCAGACTTCACCACCTTGCACCTAAAGTGATCTTATCTTTTTTAATTTTTCGCCCAGCAACAACGATAGGCTAACGATCAACCATAGTTATGGCATGTAACGTGTTCCCCTTGAAGATGGAAACCACATCGCTAGTGAACCGAATTAATCTTCCTCCTAATATAATATTTCCATCTAACCTAACCTGAACTATCCTCCTTCCTGATCGTATTGGCTCAATTTGAATGCAATGCAGCGATCGTACTACCCGTATACATGTTAGTATGTAGCTGGTGTATATGTTAGTCTTATTCCTTATTAGGCAATACCATCCCTTTGAAAATCTAATTTCATGAAAGTAATTATAATAATTGTAGTAAGACACTGGGTCATGTTGTATAGCAGCGGAATTGGGCTGGCACGACCGGGGAGGTCCTTTTCACACATGATACCGGCGTGACTGACTATTCAAACAGCTTCCGCGCCAATAATAGGAGGGGAGGGGAAAGGAGTGTTCTCCTATTTTTTACATAACTGTAATAATTACTGGCTTTAATGGGCGTCGGATGTTAGCAAAGTGCTGCGACTGCTCGTTTGCATATAATATAAAGAATATTTATTCTGTAATGGTTTAAGCCTAAATTACTTCTGTCTTACTCTGTATAGCATAAAAGAATTGCTGGAGATTTAACTTATAACTGTCGGATGCCTTATTCGCACGCTTCGCTCTCACCCGAAGTATCCACTTCGACAGTTCACGTGAGTAAAGTCGCGCCACAAGCTATAACATAAACTTTTTTTTCTCCCCGCTAGTGCCAACCCTGTTCCGCTGTGTGTGTATATGTATATGTATACATTCCCATTGTGTGTTGTATACATATACATATATATATATATGTATATGTATACAACACACAATGGGAAATGGAAATTTGTAGTCTTCACGCAAAAAAATATGGGACAGAGTTGAATGAAATGCACCGACATACAGAACAGCCTATAATAACATAAACATTACAGCAAAATTACTACAAAAATGAATATTTTCTACGCGGGCGAAACCACGGGATAAAGCTAGTATTCGATCAATCTATCGCACGCAGCCAGCCTGTGGAGGTGTGAAGTTGAAACACATAGCATACACATATGACGTGATAACGCCCTGTCAATTCAGAACAGGTCGCATGCACGAAAAAGTGCGACGAGTTATAACGTTCCGGGTTATAGTAAATAAAATGTTCGGAATATATATTGTAATGTTTCGAATTTATATTATAATGTTCGGAGTATATATTATAGTGTCCAGAATATATGTTATAATCCTCGGAATATATATTAAAATGTTCGGAGTTGGTGATGGTAGGGAGAAAGCGTAACAAGACGTCTCTTTCACTCCACCGGGCGATACCCCTCACAGATGAAATAGAGAAGCGACACAGCGACTTACAGGCAATCAGTTAATAAAAATCATAAAAAATTCTGTTATTATGCCTGTACGTAAGCTTGATTTGTAAAAAAAATCGGTTGCTAAATAGATTTTGATTAAACACTGCGTTGTAAGTTCTCATTCAAGTAGAGCCAGGATGGCGACATGAAACAATAAGCAATTATGGCATCCCATATCAGGTGCCCCCTTGTATATATCGAGGGGTAAATTACCCCTGTGCGGATGTCACGCTGTACGCATGTCCACAGTTCACGCCGCACTTAATAATGAGGATATTTGTAAATTGTTTACATTGTAGCGGAATTGAGCACGACGGAGTAGGTACCTCTCGCCCACATGATACCGCTGTAAATTGACATCTTGGGTGTCACGTTTCGTAAGGTTTGTGAGTACCCTGTGGCCCATTGGGGGAAGGAAAATAGCGCAACGCATAAATAGTAATTATGTGGATGTTCACGGTGCGTCGGTAGCCATAAATAGCACGGATTGCTCGCTTTACCTCCTATAATATAGAAAAAGTTTTACCTTAAAATTATACAGGTTTTATCTTAAAAATTCTCTTATATAAATAAATAAATCGGATTATAATGCCGGCTGTATGTTTATTTCTTTATAAGTGTAACACGCAAAACCTGTCCAAGGAAATATACAATTTTCACTGTAAAAAAACCATGGCTGGAAGTGTAATTTATTTTTCTAATTTTATAAGGTACATTATGCATATACAATGTACATTTTATTTTATCATGTCAACAGCCTTTTCATAACTACTTTGAGGTTTAGTTTATATGCGAATAATATTTTGCAGTAGGTATTTAATGTAGGTATTAATTATTTTTTTATATTCTTAAGTTTGGGAATTGAGATAAAACTAAATAAACTAATGCGTCTTCTATAATTATGTGCAATGAGAATTTTCGCAATTTCACAATAGTTGTTAAGTAAGTGCTCACTATGAAGTATTTTAAAGAGCATATGTAGTATCCCGTATTAGTGAAGTTGGTACTACTTCGTCGGACAAAGGATGTTGGTTTGTTCTAGTTAAAGGAATCACAGAGCTGAGATATATAAATGAATGTTTATTCACTAAAATCTACAATGTCACTCTTACATTAATATTGGACCATCGGCAAAACGAAGTGCTGGTTGACCGTTCACCAGGTGGGAAGGCGATCTCCGTGCGGTAGCCGGTCCGGGATGTGTTCGAATAGCAGGACATGGCTCGTCTTGGCGTTTATTGAAGGAGACCTATGTCCAGCAGTGGACCGACAAGGGCTGATAATGATGAGATATTTGTAACAGCTCACTTGACTATTATTTTCATAGCCAGAGGGCCGCGTGGTCCGTTCTTCCCCGACTCTGACGTCTAGAGGCAGCTCGCGCGCGGTAGAAAAAGGTAGGTAAGGCGCGGTAGGTAAGTGTTTCCAACTGACCACTGAAATACTTACACTCGGTCTCGGTCATCCCATCTCTAACCATATACAGATTTTATTTTACCGCCATCACAATAATTTATCAAAACTACATAATAGTATTAAAAAAATCCGTTGCTTGTATTTTGGTCACTACCCCTTTTCGACATACGAGTAGGTCTGTAATAGATTTGTCTGTTATTAACCAAGTATTTATTCACTTATTTGCTGGCTTTGTTCTACCAAAGAGATCCTCCAAATTAGATAGTTGAATCAGTTCTATGTGCGTACATATATTCATAAGATCTATTGCCGCTTCCCGCTGCGTAGGAGCCGATCTACGCAGTCGCGGACTCACATGCTTAGTATACTCGATGCCTATTTCGACTGGCGCGTCAACTTTACGCGTTACGCCCTCTTAACCTCCAAGTAAAAAGTTATTTTGGCTACAGAACCATACAAATATTAAATATCTAAATAAACCTCGATACAATTGCTACTAGGTAACATTATAAATGCGAAGGTACACGTATGTCTTAGTAGTTTAGTATTCCTTCACGTCAAATCTACAGAACGTATTTTGATGAAATTAAGCACAAATATCGTTTGCAATCTGGAATAACATTAGGAATATTTTAAATACCGGTAAAAATAAATTTCATTAAATCTTTCCTTTGAGTTAGAATTTACACGGCTAAAATCGCTATTTAAATAAGCTAACAACACTTTTATTGTTAAAACATTCAAGTAAACTTATAAAAAGGAATTGTTTTCTTATGAAATAAAGACACTTTTTGTAGTGCTACGTTTATTATCTGTGGTCGCTGCCCGCAGCAGGGACGGATGTACCTTACCTGAGAGCGCGCACGTACGCACGAATAATGGACTTGCTCGTAACTTTAGTTGATACCAGATTGATGGCAAAATCAGTAAGTATAATGATTCCTTAAGTTTATTCGAATTTTTTTTATACTTTAGGGGGAATAACGAGCAATCGAACCGTTTCAACAACTACCGACGAAGAATTATGCAGATGGGTTGCCCTTCACCTACCTTCGATTGGGCCACCGTCTACCCACAAACCGCACGAAGCGCAACACGGTCAGTCACTTTACGACGGTGTCAAGTGAGCGTGAGGTACTTCCCCGGTTTTGTCGGCCCAATATATGCATTTGAGGATAGGAGGAGGTAGTGCAATGTATGGTGCATGACCATACAAGGTCAAAAAACAATTTCTTTCTTATAAGTTCACGGGAAACTTTTAACAGTAAAAGTTTTATTAGCTTAATTAAATAGCGATTTTACCCGTGTAAAGGAATACTCCAACTTTAAAAAAAAAAATATGTTTTTATCAATATTTAAAACATTCCTTATGTTATTCCATTTTGCAAACGATATTTGTGCTTAATTTCATCAAAATACGTTCTGTAGATTTGACGTGAAGGATTACTAAACTACTAAGACATACGTGTACCTTCGCATTTATAACGTTACCTAGTAGCAATTGTATCGAGGTTTATTTAGATATTTAATATTTGTATGGTTCTGTAGCCAAATTAACTTTTTACTTGGAGGTTAAGAGGGCGTAACGCGTAAAGTTGACGCGCCAGTTGAAATAGGTATCAAGTATACTAAGCATGCGAGTCCGCGACTACGTAGATCGGCTCCTACGCAGCGGGAAGCGGCAATAGATCTTATGAATATATGTACGCAGAAAGAACTGATTCAACTATCTAATTTGGAGGATCTCTTTGGTAGAACAAAGCCTGCAAATAAGCACATAAATACTTGGTTAATAAAAGACAAATCTATTACAGACCTACTCGTATGTCGGAATGGGGTAGTGACCAAAATACAAGCAACGGATTTTTTTTATATTATGATGTAGTTTTGATAAATTATTGTGATGGCGGTAAAATAGAATCTGTATATGGTTAGAGATGGGATGACCGAGACCGAGTGTTAGTATTTCAATGATCAGTTGGAAACACTTACGAGTGTAGAAGCGTCATATAGTAAGTACATGATCTATTTGTGAGATATAAATTTTAATATTGTTAGAGGTTGTCAAGCGTTTGCCGCAGCTTACACCAAAGAGTTATATTTAAAAGTAGTGTTAAATTACCTGAATTGTATATTTTTAAGAGAGACAGACCAGCGACATTTGAGGGCAAATGTCCCAGCAGGGCGACCGAGTGTAGAACCATAAACAATGTTGGTTAATTTATGATTTTTGTGCATTTTTGTAAGTTGTAAAACAAGGCATAATAGAGTAATTGTAAGCTTTAGGTACACAAATGGGCACCGAATGTACACACGGACCTTACAGGTAACAATAAACAATAGAACAGAACATTGTGCGGTATGTTCTAAGAATTGGAAAATAATAGAATTTAGTTGTAAAAGATGAGAAAGCTTGTAAACACAATGTTTCGGCCTGTTTGATTTATTAGTTGTAAAAATTGAATAGAAGCAGACCGACTTTGAAGAGTAGCGCCATAGTCGCTAGAGATTCACACGTCTGAGGGTGAAGGGGGGTACGGGCCCCCAGTCACGATCCTCTCCATGAGCCGAACATTGACGTCGGAGCCGAGGCCATTTTAAATATGGCGCGCGAGCTGCCCCACGTCAGATTCTCGGTCCCTCTGGCTATGACAGTAATAGCTAAATTAGCTGTTACAAAGATATCGTTATGCATCTCTCCCATCTGCGGGAGAGAGGGCAGTCGGCCCCTCTTACGACTACAAACCTAGTGTCGTCACCTGACGAGCACTCATAGCAATCCGCCGAAGCTGTATTATTAGTAATAGAGACATTTTCTATACTTTTACACGTTCATCTGTGCTACCCGCTGCAGAGACGGGTGTGCTTTACCTGAGCGCGCGCACGTACGCACGAATACGCATGGACTTGCTCGTAACTTTAGTTGATACCAAATTGATACCAAAATTAGCAAGTATAATGATTTCTTAAGATTATGCAAACTTTTTTTTATAGTGTAGGGGGATAAACGGGCAATCGAAGCCTTTCAACGATGACTGCTGAACATCAGCATAATTATGCCGATGCGTTCCCTTCTTTTTACGTCTTTCAATGGGCCACCGGCTACAAACAGACCGCACGAAGCGCGACACGGTAGTTATCACTTTACGGCGGTATCGAGGGAGCGTTAGGTACTTCACCGGTTGTGCCGACCCAATGTTTGCATTTGAGGATAGGAGGAGGTAGTGCCACATATGGTGCATGTCCATGCAGCATGGCACTACCTCTTACAAAACTTAAATAAGACCAAACCGACAAAGTAGTTGTTACTTTAAATATGATTTTATCGCGGTTACTTTAAATATGTTATAATGCCTTTAAAATATACAAATAAACCGTGATAAAATCCGGTAAAGTAGTTTTAATGTACCGCGATCAATAATTATTATGATAACAGGACCGCGTAGGAAAGGGGCTGGAAAATCGGATTGTTGACATAGGGTGACGTCAGCGGTATTGAGTTCGAATCCCGTTCTAATAAATCTTAATTTTCTAGAATTCTGCGACTCTATTCTCGACACGAAAATACATGTAGTTTGATAGTATTTAGTGGAAATCTCTTACTGACATCTATCTATATTGATTTAAAAACGCAATTTACAAATTTAATTATTCCCAAATATTGTTTTATTTGCCCGAATATAATTAAGTCAAAATTACAATACCAAATGTTATCAAATAAAATTAGAAACGCAATGATTTAACGAAATAAAAGTATGTAAGGAACATTACTAAAGTAAATATTTAGTTACAATTGTTAATTGTTGTTGTTGTTAGTTATAACATTTGAACAACAGTTAATCTCTTCTCTCCTCTTATCTCACGTTCATCATTATTATCATTTTCCCATAACCACACAGACAACACGTTCCACTACAACAGCTACCGGAAAGTAGACACTAATCCCAATATGATCCGCGATTTGCCGGTTAGGTACTCTCAGACAATCGCGTACAAGTCTTTTTCCCCTTCGTAGCGTGAAAGGGGATTGGGGACGGGAGTCGGGTTATGATGCTTCCCATAAGCCAAACCTTTTCGTCAACGCAGATACAAATAGCTATCACCTTCGCGTTCTCCTCGTCATCAGAATCGGGAGTAAGAAACCCAGCGGTCCTAACAGATTTAACCGAAGGGTTATCAAAGTAAAATTAGCTATTGTAAATCTTAAATCGGGATACGTCACTCCCACCAGCGGTAGGGAGAGAAGCAGTCGCCCCTTTTGACTTCTCATTGCTACCACAGCATAACCGCTTCTGACAAAAAAGAAAAAAAAAACACCCATACAGTAACACCAACTCTCAGTTACTACACTGTCTGTAAGCCCCAACAGTCGACGCCAATAAACGCCCAAGGTTATAAGATGGCGTTAATGAAACCGCTTACATAACATGACCTCGCGTTACCAAATTTTGGTGAACAACATAAATTAACCTCATTCTTACGACTTACAATCGACGTAATAATTGGACATCTATTAAATTCTAAGGGACGTTGTGGCTCAACGGGTGTTCCGGTGATACGTCGGCCTCAATGCCGTGTTTAGCATGGCTCGGAGATACAATGGTTAATTATTTATCATCCGAATTATAATAATAATCATTGCATAATTATAATTCTGAATTGCAAAAATAATCCTTGCGTAAATGTTATTGTATTCCTTCCTAACGTATGTTTAGTAAAATAATGTCCTCTCAGGCGAATTTCATATACGATGGTGCTCTCTGTAAAGACTATCCTGTGTGGACATATTATAGAAAAATCGCTATAAAACTTATTGACCCGACTATGGTTGAACACGTACCACTCGACTACGAGGCAGTCGATATGTAATATTACACATGCGAAGTCGGGAGGTGTATGTTAATCATTCACGCTACTGAACGGAACTTGGTGTAATTTTTTTACTGATGTAGATTACAGTATGCAATATAAAACACTTTTTAATCCGAAAAAATGGCCGGCCCAACGTCAAAAGCGTTATGCATCACATTCAAGTATATTAAGTATACATACCAGATATGGTATTTATAGATAGCTTAATAGATATATCCAGCTGCCTCGTGGTCTAGTGGTCCGCATGTTCAGCCACAGACGTGTGGTCTTCGGTTCGGATTCCGCTCAGGTCATGACGGTATGAATATAACCTTAACCTTAGGGAGGGAATTCATATACAATTTTATTATTTCTGGATTTAAAAATATGTAATTGTGGGTTTTAATAGTATAGGCGAACAAATGAGCAATTGGAGTCCCATACATCAGCATAATTACGCTGATGCGTTGCCTTCCTTTTCACCTTCCCCCCCATGGACCACCAACTACAGACCGCATACCGTAGGTGTCACTTTTCGGTGGTATCAAGTGAGCGAGAGGTACCTCTCCGGTCGTGCCGGCCCAATTCTTTTGCATAGGCGGATACAGAGTCATACACAATGCATGGCACTACCACCTCCTATGCAGCATGGCACTACCACCTCCTTTGCAATAGGTATAAGTTTTTTTGGATGAGAAAATAATACACATGACGTGCTAGATTTACTACAGATTACAATCTGGTACAAGGTAAAAAACATCTTAGCGTCCTGAAAAATTAATGGTTCCTTTGGGGCATTATTTGCGCGAGTGAAACTTTCGAGCATAGCTAGTTATATCTATACAATCACACGCGAATTCAGCATAACATACTACAGCTCTAAAAGCATACATTTTAATTATTAACATAATCAATGAGTGCTACCAATTTAAGTGCTACTAGTGACTTCAAAAAAATTACTCTGATTGAATAACTGACTGGTTAGGAGTAATATTCCGATCTGTTCAAAAACATAAGTAGCTACTTTAATCATACTATATTCTTGTTAATTGTATATATTTCCACTATTTACTTTACTATAATATTGTAAAGAGGAAACATTGGATTGTTCGTTTGTTTGTTTCTTATTTGCATGGATAGGCTCCGAAACTACTGGACCGATTTGAATTTTTTTTTACTCTTAGAATTTTAAAATAATTCTGATGAAGGTAGGCCATGTTATAACATTGTTTTAAACGGTATAGATCATTATAAAAACTTCGATAAAGTAACGAAGGGCGTGGAAAAAATATTAATGTCCTTTTATATCTGCAGAAATTATTGACAACTACGCGTCCAGACTCCAGACAGACGCTCTGACACAAATTTAATTTCTATCGTAGTAACGTGTAATGTTTACGAGCCTGAAATTAACATTTTAAACTTTTGTATTTCTTGTAAATCAATGAAATATTGCGACATTTTGTTAAATATCCGCGCGAGGCCGGAACAGAATACTGGTGTACTATATCTACGTGAGCATCAACGATAATTATATGGCAGATAATTATATTAATTGAAGCAATAAAACAAGGTATAAAATAAACATACATATTATATAAATATTTGGGCCGTTACAAGGCCGTTTGTCACCCACTTTGTAGGACAGGTGCAGCTGTTTTAGCCTTCATTGTTCTAGTTATTGTAGCTCCATTGCTCATGATATATGGAATATATCCTTACATGTTGCAAAACGAAGTACCCAAAAGCTGTCTGTCTGTATGTGATAAAAAATATTTTCTCAAAATCTACTGAACGGAATTTCATGTGGTTATCACCCATGGTTAGAGCGAATCTGAAGGAAGGTTTTAGTGGATAATTTGTTGGTCCCTGTTGTTCATTAGCGAAGCAGATCGCTAGTACTTCTTAATCAAAAACAAAATCTTTTGTATGGTGTTTGTATGCGATTGATTTTCTGAAAACTACTATAGAGCGGATTTTGAAATATTATTGACACAATTGCCAGCAAGACAACGTCAAAATAAAATAAAAGAAAAAATAATACACCTCAACTACAGCGCGCTACAATAAGAATTTAAATAAACATTTTAAGCTACCTGTGAGCTTTAGTATTTATGATCTTACAATAATTATAACTAAATACTGAACCCTCTAAAACAACAACGCATCTTCACGCCAGCTTCCTAATTGGTTAGGTAGTGAGAGCGGAACCATTATTAAGGTTCAAATACAAAGGCATTATTCGTTTCCCTCGTCTTTTCGTCGACCTGTCGCTATGATTTGGAATTTAAACTAACAACTTTGACGTTTGGTCTTCGAATTGTGAGTTCGTGTGTCTGATCCGTATGGCGAGATGGTATATTCGCCGAATCATCAAGGTTTGTTAGGAGCTAGGCAGGCCCATTAGAGGGGAGGAGGAAAGAAGGGCAACGCATAACACGGATGTCTTTGGTGTCGATGCTCGTTTGCCCGCCTTTAAAATAACTCTATGTCTAGTACCGACATCTGTATAATAAAACGTAGTAATGTTTATTTGGTAAAGTCCTTATAAGTTGACACTACCTGAATATATATTCATATATTATAACACAGTCGCCAATTTTATTTGAACTTTATCCAAATCTACATATACTGCTACTTTTTCGCGGTTTTCACCCATAGAATCCCGATGGAGGTTTTAGTGCAAACTCATTCATGGACGACGCTTACGCGGATCGCTAGGCAATCATCAAAATAATCATTAGGTAGATAGATAAAAACTTGATTAGCAATGACAAACAGCGCAAGAGCAAAACAACAACAGGGAAATAGAAAATGAAAGTAATTAAAAATATCTTGGTCTTAAGCACCTTTCAACAACACGTGTGTGTGTGTGTGTGTGTGTGTGTGGCAACGCAAACGGGTAGATAACTCAGTGGATATGATCCAGCAAATGCAGGAGACACTCATTTTCAGTTGATATGGATAGCCAATTATTTAGAATCAGTTATATACTGTTCCAGAATTGTTCCAGTGTATAGATGATTCCAGCCTTTTGGGTGAGAGATACCTCCCCCCAGTCGTGCCGGTCCAATCCGCCTGTAATGCAGCATGACACTAACTCTTACTAAAAGCGACAGTAATCTTTGAGAGAGAAATCATTGTCACGTATGTTTCTAAATGACTCCGAAACGGCTGGCACGATTTCGATGACTTTTAGATTTTAAAATTTGTAGGTTTTTCTTTAAGTATCTAGAATTACTAAGTAACTACAAGTAGTTATTTATATATGTACTTTCAGTGCAATGCACTGAAACTACATATATAAATGACTAATACCAAAAATATTATATATATATTTAAAGAAGCTTGGTACCTCATGGATATATTGCCAACATTACGCCACAGTAATCTGTATTGTAACACATATAATTGACGCAACTATGAAATGATTAAATAATAATAAACAGCTACGTATCGAAACATTATTTGGCGGCGCTTTTCGATTATCGTCATGATTCGTTAAATACCGCGTCAAGTAACATGACGTATGAGTCATGCGCATACTTCAAATGGCATATCGGTCATGTCATACAAACAAATGCTACAAATTCAAAGTACCCGATTTGTGAATCATTATAAAAAAACCTCCACCCTTTATTTCGGTCATTAAAGTCATTGACAGCTGATGGCGTCGGCGCGAGAGCGAGACGGTGGATGTGCGAGCGGGACTGCCTTACGGAATTGTGTTGCATTGCTTTTGAAATTCTTTGTTACATCTTGTGACATTAGAAAGTGTATGGGTTTTGTTATTCCACATTATGGACTATGGGCAAGCGTGCACTTGGTGACGCTAAAATTTATTGCTCGCCTGTTCGTTATGAGTAATGAAACTAACAGTAATGGAAACGCAATAAAAGCAATCTACATATTTTTATCCAAAAGAAACTGTTTTTGAACCAATTATGATTAGGCATTTATCATTAGGATTATGTTATGTAGTAAATCAGAAGATGAAAGACAGATATCCAATATTGGAATGATATGAATTCCGACAGGTTTAATAGTTACTTTGTAAAAATTAAAAATGTATCGCTTCATAAAACCTTCTGTCTAATAAAACACTTTCTTATGGATATAGAAACAATTAATTCATCCTTACACGAACTGCTTAATGTAAATGCAATAAAATATGATTTAAATTTCGCCAGCGTTTGTAGTTAATGCTAGATATAGTTAGTTTATTATGAAACCGATGTATAAAATCATATTACTGAGCAGTTGTCCAGTAGAAACAACACATACATACATGCATACGCCACATAAAAATTGTATTGTATTCCTAAACAATATTTTCTAATTTTCCACCTACACGGGTACATACAATATCAACAATATTAATAAGTAAGTTAATATTATTTGGTAGCTCTTTCGTAGTGGGCAAATATAAGATAACAGGTATAAGGGCACAAACCAGGAATTTTAGCCTTTTGACGACTATCGAAGCCCATAGACGTCCTCTTCCCTTCCCCCTCCCGCATCTATAATGAGCCACCGAAAACTCACAAACCGCACGAAACGCGGACTAGTATAGACGTACACTATTTGCTCCGATTCGATTGGAAGACGCATATCTGGAAGCTAAACCAAATGCAAAGAATTTATTTAGTTTCATTTTAGTACATCTTCCTTACACTATAATTGGTGTTGCTCGGGCCAGGCGGATTGTAACTCTGTGTCATCGTGTTAAAGATGCTTTTATTTTTTCAGTGTAACAGCTAAGGTCAGTTCGGACAAGTGCAACTTTATTTTTATACTTTGCACTTAGCCGCTTGTATTCTTAGTAATATAATAAATGCGATATCCTATCTATCTGTCTGTCTGTCTGTAACGATGTCATGGCTAAACAGCTGAACCAATTTTAAGATATTGGCGGCAGCTGGCGTATATACCGTAGAAGTCATTGACCTCACATGACCTTATTAAATTTTGAAATAGAAATTGTGGAACTCGAAAATTCTGCCCATATTATATCTTATAAATAAATCAAAAGTATAAAACAGACAAAAGCTGTCTGTCTGTATGTGATCGATTTTGTCAAAATGTACTGAACGGATTTCCATCCAGTTTTTACCAACGGATGTGGCGACACCCGAGGTAGGTTTTACTTTTAGGTTTTTTGAATTTGGTTAACAAACCAATCCGTACTAAGCGAAGTCGGGGCAGCGCTAGTTATAAGAGCCTGCATATTTTGTACGTACTAACACCTACTATAAGAAGTCATTCGAACTGTTAAGGCTGGACAAGCGCCGCCAATCAGTAGTAGGTCCCTCCGAAAAAAAAACCTACTATAAGAATAATGATGTTTGATCCTGAGATCTAATCTGGACTTAGCGACCAAGTGACCTACTTCAAAGTTAGTAAATATGCCTACCTATTCAAACCAAACATGAATCATCAAAATTATTTCGCTTATCAATTCCTGAGGTAGCAAGCAAAAATACCTTCTCCCTTTTAAGACGATCGATAAGATATACTATTGTTAAATATATATTTAAATATCTTAAACATAGGGTAATAATTGGAATAACATAAGGGAATGCCTATTTCTATACTAATATTATAAAAAGCAAAAATTCCTTTTGTTTATATGCATTGAAACTACAGAATCTATTTGGAAAAAAAAATTACCATTAGAATCATACATTATCTGTGCAGAAGATAGGCTGTATAACATTTTCTAAAAGGTTTTGATCATTGTAAAAACTACGATAATACAACCAAACGAGTGAAAATACTAAAATAAATCATATATAGTATAGCTGTAACAATTATTGACAACAAGCTGTCCCGGCAGACGTTGTTCTGTCATAAATTGACTTTGTTGTCATAGTAACGTGTAATGTTTACGAGGACGAAATTAAAATTTATTGTATTAATTAATAATTAATATTTCTGCCGGGACGGATTGCTAGGCATTGATTTAAAGTTTTAATTTCATTCAATAATAGTACCTAATAAAGAACTTAATTAAGGACCTAATCAAGCAAATTTATATTCATAAAAGTTTAAATTTGTTGTAAACTGTGAACTAATCTTATGAAAGAGTTTATATTCTTAATGATACTAGAAGCGCCTCATGGTTTCACTCGTGTAGTTCCGTTCATATTGGTCGTAGCCTGGTGGTATATAGTTTAATGCCTACCTTTAAAAAAGTACTTTAAGACTGTAAAAGATTTTTAATTTTAGTAGTAGTTCCTGGGAATTTCGCGTTTAATCAATGAAACAGTCTTCACCTTTGTAATATTGTTATTACTCTTTGCTATTCTAAAGATCAAAATGAAAATAAAAGACAAAATAAACCTAATTTTGTAAGTGTAGACAATTAAAATACCCACAAACGCGCCATAGAGACCGCCTACTGCATTCCTTTATTGTTATGAATTGTTCTTTATTATCTAAGTCGATGAAATAATCACAAATGGGCCATGTTCTCTGGTCTCGTTTACGCTATGCTCCTGCTGCTGACATCTAGTGTCAACTCCGTGAACTACCATGAGTACAAAACTACATAGTATCAAGTAACGACCTATGTAGTTTATGCCATATGTACTAGATGTCAGTTAAATATGTATTTTGATGAATATATATTAATGTAGTTTGTTTCATTGTGCCGAATATTTTCTAACAACACGGCTGCGAAGGGCAGTTTATCATTATTTCTCTATAGGTATATGCGCTTTTCTACAAATTAATTCCGTAATAAAAATGCTTATCATTTATAAATTTCTCAAAAATAATCACTAGCAGCTACTGATGAGCAGACCTCATCGTCAGCCGACCGTCGAATTCGGCTGATGATAATTCGTGATTAACGATTATGAGCGAAAAATAAAGAGTTGATTAAATATCGGCTACGTTATGTCCAAATGTTCCAAGTTCAGTTCTAAGTTATTGGTTGCTGCCATGAAATATGTTTTTAATTATTATTAAAGCCGATGAATTGGTTTATGAATAATTTAGATCCATGTTCACAGATAATAAGTATGCACTGTACAGCCCGTACGCTTGTTCTGCCATCTACGGTCAACTTGGTGAAATATAAAGGTTGAACTTTTTTATACATGCATTTTTTTTCTTCTCACCAGAGTGCAGTATTACTTCTAATAAAAGCTGAACATCAGTACTTTTATAAACTTTTACTAAAATGTCAGAAAAAAAAACAATTAACAATAAGTTTATTGTATTTACAGAGATTTTACAATCATTAGATCAAATGAAACGTACCGACATAAGAAACAAACCGCTTTTATAGACAGGAAAACGGGGTTTGCATGACAGCTTAAGAGAATTGGGGACTGTCAAAATCTTATTTGGAATTTAAATTTATTTCTAACAACAAAATTTATTAAATTGGTGTGATCAAAATTGCAATCAAAAAAAGTTACAGACGATTGTAAATTGACACTTCCTTTATTTTACACAACAATAATTAAATTGACAATTAAGGAAAACTTATAAAGTACTAAGCGATAAACCGCTACACTAGATTTGTAAACACCAACATAGTATCTACTATAAGTCTAGTCTAATCACTGCTGGTCTTCTCCACAGAAACTGTGGGGGGGTTACGGGCATCAAGGCGAACCTCATAACCCGGGTTGGGTCGCAAGGGGACGACTATCCCCTCGGTAACGGGGCCGCAATATAATTGCG
>JAFELO010001903.1:1195496-1210516 GCA_017140195.1 Eumaeus atala
CATTTCCGACTCGCGAGCCACAGGTGATGTATGCAGTGATTCGGGCGGGTCGTGTGCGGATAGGGACTGCGATGATTATGAGGCGGCGGTCGAGTGTGAATCCTCCACTGCGACCAGCTTGAAGGGTCCCTCTGCGGGCGAGGACGCCGCGCGCTTCTGCGGGCGCAGCTCCTGCAGCTCCGCCAGGAACTCCTTCCTCTCCTCTTCGGAAGGGAACAGGGGCCTCCTCACGATCACCCGTTCAGCCTTCTTCGGTGGCATCTTCACGATGGTGGTAGGTCCTCCGTCGGACTCGCTGTTCACTGCCCCGACCTTTCTTCAAAAAGGTCGGGGAGTATGTCGCACGGTGCGGCTTCGGACCTGTTGGGCCTAGGTCTCCTCTAATATACAGACTATATGTATACAAAAAGCTCTTTGGCTTCGTCCGAGTTCTAAACACGGCACAGAATAACAATTATTCCGGACCGCGTTCCGAACAAGGACGAGAGGGCTGGGGCGCAAGCGGGACGACACTATCTCTCCCTCACCTTCCGGCAAGAGAGGGACAGCAGGCGTTTCCGAGTGCGGTAGTGTGGATCTAGTCTAATTTAAAGTTCATTGCTGGACATAGGCTATGGGGGAGCCATAGAGCGCCGTAAGTCACGGTCGCGAGCCTCCGGGCAGGAGGCAGACCCACACTCCGTATTCCGGTGCGGGGCCGCATCGAAACCATTCTTGGCCAACGGTCATCGCCTCTGCGAACAATGTGGCCTGCCCATTTCAACTTCAGCTTCTATCTGTGCTATATCTGTTACGTTCGATTTAACGTTTACAGATGATATAACATGGAACTGTTTATCTCTTTATTTTTTTTATTACCATGCAATCTATTTGCACTTTAACCGATACAATTAATTCGTTTCGCTTAGAGCTGGCTCTACCTAAAATCTTTTTTGGGTCTTAAACCTGTTGCTCGTGAATAAACAAAATGATGACTCAATTAATACTTTTTCACGCGATGGCACAACGAATAACACGATCCTCATGTCTATGTCGTGCTTCCTCCACATTCATAGATCTTCTTCATACAAACACTCCTGTTGCGAAGACTTGTCACCGCCGTCACCCACGTCAGTACGCGATCAATCCGACCAAAGTATGTCAGTATCGGTCCTCCCCTGTAACTACATCCTTCAACATTCGCATTGTACATCTGTATTGTTAAAATTTCATCTTTCCTTCTTTCTATGTGTCTGTATCAACGAAGCATGTCCTTTCCCATTTTTACTTCGACGCCTTTCTTTTAACCTGACTATTCTCTCACTTTCTAAACCAAAGCAATAGACGAGAGAGAGGGACGAGCAACACATTTTTCGCAACAGCCTCATCTCGACCACATTATTCTACTTTCATGTTCAACGCTCCCTTTCATGCTTTGTTGACGCAGGAGAATCCATTTACGGATGATATCTAAGGCCATGGCGTCGTGTCTTAGCGGGCCAGATCCCCATTCCGACACGACACGAGAACGGGGCCACTACTATTGCTGAAGACGCAAGATATAGCGCCGTCATCTGCGAGGTAGGACCGCATCTGCGTCCTCCTCTCTCACCCGCTCGTCGGCTTCTGGGAGACGACTGTCCCGCATAAGGAAAGGTCATTGTCGAGCGTCGTGGTGATGATGCTCGAATGAGACAAATCACCTCTGAAGTCAGATCGTGACGCAGCGCCGCCCATCTCGAGCATACCGCAAGGGTGTGCTGGGCCGAGTCTACGCTGCGTCACAATTGTGACACCGATTCATCGGCTCCCTGTGGGCCTTCCGTCACAGACGATCACCAAAGTGACCCAGTGAGTACTAACTTTGATATTTACTGTTGTACTAGGTTATAGTGTAAAGGAGTTGTCTGACGAGGAGCTGCAACCTTATTTTGCTGATGTTTCAAAATGTCTTCTCCTGCCGCTGCGGAATCATTGCTCAAAGATTATTTTATTTTAGTTTTAAAAAGTGCGCTCAGAAACTTTATTTTAAAAACTATGAATTCTGAAAATACTGCAGATCTTGGTAGTTGATTGCCCCTCGATTATCTCTAATATCCAATAGGTGTATACGTGTGTATAGGGAACGGGATATTTCCTTTAACGAAGAATACCGTAGTCTCCTTACAGATCAGGTTTGTTTCAATCCTGCAAATATTCTGTCAATTTCGGTATTACTATTTTTGGTGGTTTTATAAATAGAAGTAAGATTTAATGAAGTAACAATGACGTGGGCAGAAAAATATTATAAAAAGGTTATGAAGTTCAATGTAGTTATAATGTGTTGTATGTTAGATGTGTTGTTGTAAAGCTATTTCAAGCTCAGCTCAGGGTCCGGTTTGAGCTGGTAGTAGGGCATTGACGGTGAAAAAGGGATTTGTAAAATCCTATGCTAAATAAAACATTTTGATTTTGATATTTACATGCTCATGTATGCCATGCTACCTCGGCTTCACCTGAGAAAATTAGGGACCGTATTGTTACCTAACAGAGAGAAGATGTCAAAGACCGATTGAGCGAAAGTGAAGGCTGTATAGCGGTCTGATTTTATGACCATCAATCAATCTGTTCTACTGATTATATGACACGTAAGTGCGTTCGAAATTCGGATACATGAATAAAGTCAATTTTGAGTCCATTCGTTTTTGTCCTAGGCGTGCGTCACGTCACTATAATACACAGTCATAAAAAAAAGGTTTTTATGACTGTGTACTAGATATAATTTTTTAAAGTAAAATTTAAAAAATAATGACAAAGTAAACACATTTCATGCCGCACGGTCGTCAAGTTATCTCGGCTCTTCTCATTGAATCTAGTGCACTGCAGATGTCATAGTTATTCCTAAAACACCAAATATAGCGCACTGCGCTTGACCGTTTTGACATTCTGACAGCTTCTAGCTTTCAAATGTCAATGTTCGAAAGTTTAAAGCATGTCTTTGGGAATATGTGGCGGCTCTGATGTCTTCGACTCTTACCCCACGTGTTATATTACGTGTGTCAAGCGATCATAGGTATACAGTATGATATATTCTACAATTTTGACTTCATTTGACAACGTGCAAAGTAACGTACTCGTGCATACCTGTATTTGATTTGCCCTGACTATATGGACACAGTCAGCCAATTAAGGACTTTGTCTTCCTTGACTATATATGTAAGGGGGAATGTGAGCAGATGGAGCTTTTTGATGTCTATCGATGCGACACCGCTGTCACTTTAAGTCGATATCACGAAAAAGAGATACTTTCGTAGTACTGCTGACCACCATCGTTACAATGTAATACGGCACTTATTCCTGTGAAACAAGGTTGAAACTGTAAATTTAATAGCAACAAATATAGGTTCTTCATAATACGAGTATACATAATAACGTTTGTGACCATTTATGTGTGTTTCGTGACTACAACTAGACATATACCAGCGAGGACTACGACACAAATAAGAACACCAATATTGAAATTCCTATTTATTGATTTAATTTGAACTTCGAACTCACAAAATGTAGCACAAAAAACACAAAAAATTACAAACCGTTTATTATTCTCAAAATACGGGAAACAGTGTACGGAATCGAGAAACATTGGTATAACTACGAACATCGATTATTACAATACGGATAGACCTGTAGACATCAATACCGACAAGACAAGTTGATTTTGAGCAAAAGTTTTGTTAAAAAAATAAGTGGTCGGCTTGTTTTAACCAGTTAAATACAGCGATTACTTGATGCGGGATAAACTTACGTTATACAGTGTTATTAACTTATGAAAATTGCGTACAAGCCGCGGGCGGGCCCTGCGATTCGCATTATTTTCACTTACAGGTTTAACGCCATCTATCGTCGCCGAAGCGTAGACGGCGTACATAAATGCACCAACGTGAAAAGAACACGGCACAGAGAGGGCGCCGACGTATTTGATATGACTTCCTTAAGGTAGCAGACGTCACACCCGCAAAGAAATAGAATTAGTGTATATAAATTAGCTTATGTAACAAATAAGCTTATATGTATATAATACTGAGGCAGAATTACATCTTAACTACGGCGTAACATTAAGTGTGGTACGTGGGATAGACACGAGCGCAAGCCCTTACATTAAACGGACGAATGCGATATATAATTATATTTGCTTTATATCTATGTATCTGACGCTAAAACATCTATATAATGTATTACTTTTTGTACATCTACTTATATATAACCGTACATACACTCACTAAGCTTATCTTGCGAAACTGGGTACCCAAAGTGCGCGCGCAACTTTATGACATGACTAGATTGACGAAGGACTATGCTTCAAGTTGCCATCTCAAGCGCACGTTGAATACACAGTCATTACTCATCGGGAACTCTTGAGTATTGTCCCGCGGGTAAACGAGGATAGAGTTAACTAGATGGAACAAAATGAAGATTGAAAGTAGCCAACTAGTAACCGAGGACGAATCTATAAGACTGACTAGAAGACATCTAAAAAGGCTAGCGTTTACCCGCGCCGGCCTAGCCGCCTTTCCCGTTGCTAAGTACAAGTAATTATTAAAATATATTTTCGCATTTTATTACATAAAATTTACGTTATGTTCTAGCTACATTAGAAAATGAAAGCGGGCTTTAAGAGTAAGAATTTTAGGTTCAAACCTGTACGCCGCGTCTATACGCAGCGCACTTTGGACGTTTATTGCACGATCGCACACGATAATGCACTGCGAATAACAGTGCAATAGAATAACTTACTACGAATTGAGATCATAAAAATTATAGTGTATTAAGAAAAATAATGTGTAAAAATAGTCGCTTCACATTATCGTGCGGGACACTGCCACGAAAACTTAATTAGTCTACAAGGTGACACTTATAAATACTAGGACTAAAAACTAAACTTAAACTAAAATAATTTGGTGCTAACTCAATTTTAATAAATTATATTGGACATTGTCGAGCCTGAAAATTAAAGACTCCACCAGGCTTGCATTACGATCTACGAAGAACATAGAGGGGGTACACACATTCATTCCATAAATAATTACTTAAGGACATAGATATAGGGTGCAGGGTGATACCCTGACTACGGGTCTCCTATCACACATCATAAAACAAGATACTTATCTATTCCCTTGTTCCTCCGAGAGTTTACTCATTTAGAGTAACTAATTGTGTCTAATAGATGGCGATTTTAGTTGTTAACAAGATATTCCTAGATAGTATAATGTCCCACAGCGCCATCTATGAGTAACAGTTGATAGGTGTTGCGTTGAAAAGTAGTTTTTCGATGTTGCTTTGACCTCCTCAAAAAGGTACTGTTAAAAACTCAAAAGAACGCAATTGGAATAGACGAAGCGAAATTTAAAGTAGTTCTAATCGAGTCAGTTCTTATTTCTCTAACCTTTTCAGGTAAGAAACTACTTTAGAAGACAGAAAGGCAGGCCTGGTGGTGTGGGGTGTTTGTGTGGGCAATACAATTTACTCCTTGACCTCGAAGTATTTGTAGGTTGGATTCTCGTAGCCGTTGATCTGCATGTTGGCCACATGTCGTTCCTCCGGGGTGGGGGCTACAGCACTGGTCTGTTCCACCTGAAAATAGAAGACGAAATTATCTATTGATATGTCTTTACTTTAGAAAAGAAACCTCGTATACTTCACTATAGAACATTATCTGGTGGTCTCACATAGCCGTTGTCAATAGACCTTCTCGGAATTGAACCTTTTAGGCTAAATAAAGATTTACGTTGACTATACCAACTAATATGAAAAAAATAATTCTCTTTATTTTTATTCCAATTTGCTCCCTGGTCCCTTCCTCTGTAACACTTACTGACCATGATGTTCAATGTAAGCGACATTGCAATATATTAAGGAATTGCAGGAACCCGGTTATGACGTCACTGGTCAGTTCGTACGTTAGGTTAGGTTAGGCAAGGAGGAAGTGTGGAATTAAGCTAGTTAAGCAGTCAGTAAGTCATCAAATAAATTTGGGATTTGTCATAAGAAGACTCAGGTGTTTAAATGTATCGCCAGGTTTCTGTAAGAGGTAGTGCCATGTTGCATAGGAGGAGGCAGTGCCATGCATGGTGTATGACACTACATCCTCCTATGCATCGTAATTGGGCCGGCACGACAGGGCAGGTACCTCCCGCTCACTTGATGCCGCCGTAATATGACACCTATAGTTACGTGCGGTTTGTGAGTAGCCCATCTGAGAGGGGGAGGTAAAAAGGAGAGCAACGCATCGGGATAATTATGCTGATGTACATGGGCGTCGGTAGTTGTTGAGATGTTCCGATTGTTCATTTGTCCCTCTATACAATAAAAAAATACTTCTTTTATCGTGAGACATTATGCAAAGGACAAAGGCGCAATAATGAATATTGACAAACCTGTACGAAGCCCTGTGCGGAGGGTGCGCGGTCGCGGCGCCTCGCCACCGCCAGCGCCACCGCTGCGGCCGCGGCCAACGCCGCGCCGCCCACACACAGCGCCGGGTACAGCGCGCCGCCGGACCCACCCTCCACGGGAGATGAACGAATAGTGTAGCCCTGGGCAAAGGAAATACATTGTCAATACCTGATATGTCGTTTTTCCATACAAAAAGACAGAATGGTCTTCGCTAGTCCGCAGAACTGCGTTGGCTGTTGGAATAGCAATGGCGTCATTACTAAATTCAACCGAAAAATAACCCCACCCAAAGGTTTGGATAGTTCAGCAACACACATAAAGATATCTCTGTTTTTAACAAAGATTTGATTTGAATAATTCTTTAATCAGTTTTAAGGTAAGGGTAAAAGAGGAAAGCTCTTTTCTGTATACCACTGGAATATATGTTAGGCCTTACGATACTTCTTAATGCAAAGCTATCATCATCATCATCATTATCAACCCTTATCGGTCCACTGCTGGACTGGACTGGAAAGAGGCCCACTCTTTCAATCAACGCCAATATGACCGATCTCCTGTTACTCGCATCCATCCCGGACCGGCTACTGCACGGAGATCGTCTTCCCACCTGGTGAACGGACGACCAACACTTCTTTTTCCTAAACGCGGCCTTCACTCCAGAACCTTACTGGCCCATCTGTTCTTCTGAGTGTGTGACCAGTCCATTGTCACTTCAACGAGCTTAGTCGTCGCGTGATATCGGACACTTTAGTCCTCTGCCTTATGACTTCTTTACGATTTCGGACAGAGAAACACCCAACATAGCTCGTTCAATAGCCCATTGAGCTACCGCAAACTTGTAGACCAGTCCCAAATTAAGAGGCCGTGTTTCGGCCCCGTAGGTCATCACAGTGAGAACGCATTATTTGAAGACTTTTGTCTTCAAGCATTGCGGTATAGGCGACGTGAGAATGTGGCGAAGCTTCCGGAATGCCGCCCAATCCAATTGAATCCTTCTATCGGCTTCCTTCTCCAAGTTATGTCTACCCAATTGCAATAGTTGCCCGAGGTAGACGTATTCGTCTACGACTCCGGGAATAGCACCACCATCTGACTGGCCTGGGGAGAACGCGTTCGCTGAACATGGCCTTTCTCTAGTCCAAGTTCATTCTAAGGCCAATGCGTTGGGAGGATTCATTTAAGCCGTGCAACATATCTGCGGTGAAACGAAGATGTGAGAGGTACTCGCCGCTAATGTTCATGCCCCATTCTGTCCAGTTTTAAGTTTGGAGACTCCTCCAAAGCACTAGTGAACAGTTCCGGGGAAATATCCCCAGCCGCACTCCTCGATGCAAGTGTTACGATGCACTATTCTGCTCAATCGTTTCGGTAACCCGTTGCGTATTTGAGCAGCGAAGGTCTCGGCGCATTAGTCTGCGGATTTGCTTAGAAAGAAGCTTGACATCGGCAGACGTAACGTCTTCGTGTGCTCTGCGTTCCCTCATAAGTCCAAGCGCCTCATCTGAGAGTTTAGCCTACCTGCTCGTATACTTACTCCTACAGTATCCTTCACTCAAGTCCCGCATGCAAACAATCACGCCAGTCAAGGCCTCTTCAATTGTCATTGTAGTTTCCGACGTATGTAGGACAACGAACCGGTTTTTTAATTCCAGTTGGAATTTTCCGGGACCTACCATGGTTCGCCGGAAGTTCGGTCGGAGTGTTGACTGTACTAAACGGACATGCTCGCGTCGGAAGCCTATATTCTGAGAGCCTCTAACCAATCGGTGATCACTTCCGGTTTTAAACCTGTTGATCACGGAGACACCCCTAAATATACTTTATTATACGGACTGAAAGGTCCGTCATAATAAATTCAATGTCGTTCCTAACCACAGTATCGGGGCTCTGCCATGTCCACTTCCAATGGGGCCTCTTCTTAAAATAGGAGTTCATTAGGAATGGCCCTCTTTCTCGAGGAATTTTACCAACATTTGGCCCCTGCGGTTTCGACTTCCGACTCCATGTGGTCCCGGACTCGATTCGACACCATTTCGTACTCCCACCTTGGCATTAAATTCCCTCATAACAACATTAAAGTGGGCTTTACAGGTGTTATGTAAGGCGTTGCCTCCACGTCGTCATCTGAATGTGTAGAGATTGGTGCGTATACTTGCATCACTTTGAGGCTGTACCTCTTAGTGAGTTTAAGTACGAGATACGCCATAGGGTGGCGGATCTCGTACTTCGACACACAAGAGATTTCGTTGATATTGCCTACGATGGACTTATTCACGAGGAATCCCACGCAGCCATGTGTTGGAGTGTCGCCTTCTCTGAAGTAGAATAGGGGACCCGATGGCAGAGTTATAGTGCCTTCACCTTGTCTTCCGACTTCACATAACCCCAGAACATGTCGTCGGATTTTTCCCAGTTCCACCCTCCAAGCTCAACTAAGTGGTTATCTAGTCGAAGCGTTCGTCCGTTAGACGTAGCCGGGTCAAATCGGTGGTAGCGATCCGTTGCCCGCAGATTCTTGGCACCCTTTATTCCATCGTTACCGTGGCCGCTATCGTGGCCAGGACTAGTGGAACTACCGGGAACTAGGGGCCGAATTCTGCTGTTGTCGTCCGTTAAAGGTAAGTGCTCGTAATTGCCACGCTGAGCAGGCGGATTGGCAATCGCAGTTTAGGTTTCGGACCGGCACTACTGCTGCCTGCCACCGATCCGATTGATGGTACCGCCATCACTCGGCGCGACCGCTATCCGGTGCACCCGTCCACTTCACTATCGCTATGAAGCAGACGGGACACCTAACAACCAGGTCGCTGAAGCCTCCTAGAATCCAAGAAGCTATTGCCCTTTGACGACATTTACATCACCGTGGGCTTGGATTGAGGGTGGGGATATTCTTTTGCCGCCCCCACACTATACAATGCACAAGCTAACAAGCGAATTTATATGAGTTTACCGGCTGTGTGTGTTGCAGCTCATGTTTGAGGGCGTGCGCTGGCGGGGGAGGGGCGCGCTCCTCAGCCTGCTCCAGAGCCGCGCGGAGACCCTCGCCTTCGGTTTGCTACAACACAGCAACAAATTTCATTATTATAGAAGTTACATTGACTCAACATTACAATAACACACACTCTTAGCATTGTCGTTGAACTGACATTATTTTATTATAGAGTGCCGCTGTCGACTGTCAATCCTAGCGAACCAACAGCAATAGCGGTAGGAATCCACGATGGGCGACGAAGAACGGGAAAACACTTTAAGCCATGCTGAGCATGACTTCTCATTCGATAGCAGAATACCATTCTTCTTAATAGAAATAAAAATATATAATAATAATAATGTCATCCTAGCCGAATTTCCGCTACAGCGGCCATCTCTATTGAGAGAGCCATCTGCGCGGGACATATTGTTTGCGCTGACACAAGTGCACTCCTTATTCCTTCATGCTCCTATTCCGATGGGACGATAATCCGACACGACCGGGGGGAAATCAGGCGCAGGACCGACGGCTTAACGTGCTCTCCGAGGCACGGGGGTGTAGATACCGCCAAACTTTCAAACTCCGGACCGTTATTAGAATTTGAAAAATCCTAAGAGCACTTTTTGTATGGTCCGACCCGGGATTCGAACCCGGGACCTCACGTCTGTGGCTGAACATGCTTACCGCTAGACCGCCTCGTGGTACCCAGATAAAGAAATTATATTTCTGCACACATTGTTGTGTCGAAGGCTGCCTTCATCGAGTTGGCATAGTAAGCAATATGGCCAGGAAATATTAATAATCTATGTGTTGACTTTTCTTCTAAGAATATGGCTAGACCACTACCACAGGTGTGTTGTGATAGACCAGCACATGCCTACAGATGGATAACTACTTGCTCGTTATCTACTCACATCGTTCGTAGAAGCTCGTCGGCTGGATGTCTCACCAATTTCTCCCGTCTCGGTCTCACTCTCCGGTGCCTCGGTCATCGTGCTGGTGATAATCTCCTGGGAATGAATACATGTATTTTTATAAATGTCACATAGTAAAATCATTACTTATCGTTTCGAAAGCGGCTGAGCGCGGCTAAGATTTTATAAATTTTCAGATGTTCACAATTACTGGAAGTGGTATCATTTGATCCCGAAGCTCTTTATCTTCATAAAGCAAAATAATTGTTTGTTTCTATACTTCTTCTGCTTGTGTGATGGATGTCCCAAAGCTTGCCCTAAGGTTGCCCATCCTTATGTGAGAGTTGGAAGGAGACATCCTTATGTGAGAGTTCTACGTAAGGCACGTAAGTGTCGTCATCTGATAGTAGCGGTCTTTGAAGGGAATTCATGGTCGAGCTCTAATTACGCATGTGTATCCAGATCGGTGTAAGGCTTACTAACTTGTGTAGTGGTTTCTTGGGTCACTGGCGAGCGCGTGCTGAGGTCGCGCGGGGTCACGCTGGCGGTAGGAGTGGCGGAGGGGGGCACAGAGGCGCGCGCGTTGGTCGTGCTGTCGTCGGTATCGTTCATCTCGCTCGCCTCATCGTCTATCTCCTCGCTCTCTTTTACTACCGCCGAGGTCTGCAAACAACAGATTATGATGAAATGGAAAATTTGAGAGTTAGAGCTGGAAATAGAGGAACAGAAGTTTAACACAACATGGAAAAAGATGTGAGAAAGAGTAGTACATAAAAGAAAGAATAATTTCAATTCAACCACTATGTATCCCCGAACTGGTTCGAATCAGCCATATAGCTGCAACATTTACAGTCGGGTCGAGGGCTTCCTTTAGACGCACCAGCACGTCACACTCTACCGGATTTGGTCCGTAGGGGGTTGCCTAAGGACCTCTTAAAGGACGCGCGGATATCCTTATGTTTACTCACCCTAGCTCGCTCGCTCTGGATATCCTGCCGCTGGCGCACGCGCTGGTCTCTCTTGGCACTCAGCTGTTCCCTGGCTGCCTGCTCTCGTTGAACCTCCGCCTCGATGCGGTCCAGCAGCAACTCCTCAGCCTCCGGGGTCATTGACATCAGGGACACGGCCATGTCGTCCTTCGATTGCATAGACTAAAATTAAAATTCATTGTCAAATAGACTATGTGATAGATTTACTGTAGCACTGAATAGTAATAAGGACTGTTGATAGAAGTGAAAACTCAAAACTATCGAAGTTTAACGCTAATCTGTAGTTCGTAGCACGAAAGTAACTTCACGTAGCGGTGCTACGAGAGAACGTAGCACCACTTGTCTGTGCTACGTTCCATATTGCTGACGTAGGCCATTAATACTTTTGTTTCCGCAAGCAAGCTTTAACCTCTCTAAAGATCCTCTTACATCAAAAATCGCAAATTTACTGTAATTTTTATATTACCTGAACATAGTCTTCGATGGCGGTGCCGATGCTAGCGTACAGGTGAGGTCTGCGGCGGAGGGATGTCAGTGCGCGCTGGAGGGCACGGTCGGCGTCCTACACAAAATGTACAGCAAAATGAATTTTCTATTGAGCTTTGCGTTCTATGAACATCGTTAAATTTAAGTTGGAAAGTAAGTTTAATTAATCCAGGAATCTCATTCCCTTCTTTGAATAATTTTTCAAGTGAATATGATCTGGATACCAAATCCATACGTAGGGCATACGTGAAAAATGCTTTAAAGACTAAATGTGGGACTCCCAATGCATTGGTAGAAAATAGGTAATACAACTGTTTGGACAAAATACCACTATATAATTTCTCTCGATGGGGCAGAAGCCCTGTACTCTGGTCCCTATGGCCCTGTAGTGTGGTCAGTGTTTACAAATATAAAAGGACCGTCTAGGGCTTGCAGTAAAAATGTGCAATTTCGATTTCCACGTCATCTAGCGATAATCTAGGGGAACTGACAATTAATTACTTAGTGTTCTTTGTCGGATATTTGAGTATAAATTCCTTTCGTCTTGATGACCGGCTGGCTCAGTTGGTCACGTAGTGGCTTGTCTGCGTGTTACGCCCGAGGTTGCGGGCGCGTATCCCGCCTAGGTCATTCATGTATTATATGTGTATTTATATAATAAAAATGCTTTTAAAAAAAATATATATAATTTTTCTCAAATTTATAAGAATATTAAATATATTTCCATTGTCTAGTAGTACCTGTAACACAAGTCCTTGCGGCACTTACCACGTTAACGTGGTGTGATAAGTCCAATTATTACTATTATAATTATTATTACATGTCGGTTAGAGTGTGATCTCTCGGTTACCCTGTATGCTCCCTAATTACCTGTAGTCGGTCGGCGGCGCTGGACCGCTCTGCAGCAGCGGACTCCCGACCCGCGGCAGCAGCGCGGCGCCAGGCTGCCAGCGCACCGCTGCGCTCGGCTGCCAGAGCTCGCACCAGACGTTGGAGGCACTTCTGCACTCGGTGAGCCTGAACACAACAGACTCGGTAAATGTCACAGGTGCCCGTTAAATCTTAGTGAATACTCGTTAAAATAAAGCTCCAACATAGTGGATAACCTCTAACACATATTTAGAATTATTATCTGGTACAAAGATATGTAACAGATGCGTCCGCACCCCATGAACACTGATTGTCCAATGTTTTCATTGAATACCACAAATTTGATACTCAATTGTCGATTGTCTCATGATTCCCATGTCTAGGAACTATCGAGTGTATTCTAGAGTAAGCAGTGTTACATAGTAGAATACTTACATTGGGTGGAGTGTCCCTGAGCGAGCGAGCGTAGCAAGCGAGTGCGGCGCGGCGACGCTGAGCGAGGTGAGCGAGCACACGCTGCTGGTGCAGGGCGGCCAGGCGTCGGCGTTCTGCTACTCCCTCCTCCTCCAGCGACTGAAGAAGACGTGGGATTAGTTAAAGTTACTCATATCTTCCCCAGGGATTAGATATGAGGATTAATTAGTCATTGAGAACATTCTCCATTCTCCTACAGATACAAGAATATATTATGAATTATTCTAAGTAAAGCTGCCACTCCTTGACAGTCTAAATCATGACCTATAACTTCACGAAAGGACACTTCTTCCAGTATGGCAGCCAGCGATAATCGGTGTTATTATGATACACTATCAGTGACATTATGATACACTATCGGACTTACTTGAATATTAGCTTGGAACTTGGCGGTCATGCGTTGACGGAATGTCTGTGCGGAGCCTGGGTCGGACGTCACCATCTGTTGATAACGGTCCTCCAGTTCTGACCATTCCCTCATCACCTTGGTAATCTGGAAATCGGGAAATTCCAATTTAAGGGAGTTAAGTCTTCAATGAGAATAACACCTCCTTTAGATTGAGGACATAAAAGGACAATAACTCCAAATGGCAAGCGTGATCGCATGACGTCACCTAAGTGTGTATGAGCGAAAAGACTAGTCAAGGGCGATTCGAAATCGCTTTGACTGATCGTTTGCCCCCTTATACTATAAAAGTAGAGCAAATGTGTCATCATTGGGTGGCAAATGTCACGCACCTTCTCCCGGTGGGTCTCCTCTAGGCGTTGCTGCGCGTCCTTGTAGCTCTGGTGTTCGGTGCGCGGGTCGAAGTGGGAGAAGTAGGGGTCGGAAGTAGCGGTGGAAGCCTAAAACAAAGAAAGAATTTGTGTTTCAATTTACTGTCCTAATTCTATAATTTTGAATTGGTGTGAATTGATTTTTTCCTATACTTATTTTTAAATTGTCATTGTTTACGACCGGGGAAACCTCGCGCTATCTTGATACCGTCGTGGAGTGACATCCAAAGTGTCGCGTTTATATATACTTTAAGAAAAATGTTATGTAATGTTTATGTTGTGTTCCAGTATGTTTCTTTTTTCTTTATATTTGACTAAAAAAGTCGTGTCGTCTGCGAACAACCATATGTTGGGTGGTTACATTTGTTAGGAAGATCATACAATTTAAATAATTATTTGTTTATACATCCTCACATGATACACCGGAGTGTAAACTATATCTGTGATACATCGTCACATAATACACCGGAGTGTAAACTATATCTGTGATACATCATCACATGATAAACCAGAGTGTAAACTATATCTTTGATACATCATCACATGATCCACCGGAGTGTAAACTATATCTGTGATACATCATCATATGATACACCGCAGTGTAAACTATATCTGTGATACATCATCACATGATACACCGGAGTGTAAACTATATCTGTGATACATCATCACATGATACACCTGAGTGTAAACTATATCTGTGATACATCATCACATGATACACAGGAGTGTAAACTATAGCTGTGATACACATAATACAGTGTAAACTATATCTGTGATACATTTCCACTAAATCGAAATGTTATATGCGATATTTTACTTACTTACACACTACTTACTTAAAGACTATTACCAAAAATCTACTACATAAATTTAAGTGATAAAGTGCTTAATGGGACACTTGTAGGAGATGCCAATAAGCCAGCAGTGTGTGCCTCGTATTAGTGAAGAATTAAAGACTCAAATTTTTTTTTAACTATCCGATTTGAATTTTGATTATTTAATTATCCAAGGTAATAATTTATGTTGAAACTTGAGAACATTCTCGGTGGTACATCGAGTAATGTGGATCTGTACAGGTCGGCTAACTTGTTAATGCATACCACAGTGGTGGTGGTGGAGGTGCTG
>JAFELO010001903.1:1210745-1225325 GCA_017140195.1 Eumaeus atala
GCAAAAGACTAGGATTCAAACATTTCGAAATCGCGAATATATAAGTAAGTAATTTGCTAAATTTAAAATAAGTTTATTTGTGATGACTGATATTAATATATTATAATTTGTAAAAATTACAGTTCAACAAAAAATAACGTTTGCATCTGTGTGCATCTTAAAATGTTGGGAGCTTAGCCTAGAAATACAGTCCAGACATTGATATTCAATACCACTGTATCAGAATTTGAAGCCTTAACAGAACCCAATCATCGGACATGACTGTTTAAGTCATTACTCATCCCGTGTGGCCCTTGACTGTGGGAGGCTGATGTCCAATAGAAAAAAACCAATAAAACATAATTACTGTACAGATGTGTTGCCCTCCATCCTCCTTTACCAAAAAACCCACAAACCGCATACAACGCGACTGATACAATGAAAAATGGCACAATAATAATATTAAATCGACTACGGCACATGAATTATAAAAAATTACTTCCTATAAGGAATCTCAGTTTTCCGCTTCGTGCGGTTCGTGAGTAGCCAATGGCCCATTGGTGGGTGGTGGGCAACGCTCGGCATAGTAATAATGTGGAAGTTCATGGGCGTCGGTAGTCGTAAAAAGCTACGATTTCTCGTCCCCCCCCCCTATTCCATAAAAAACTAGGGTCTACCATCATCTGCGTCATCATCGTCGTCGTCATCGCTAAGGTCGAGGGTGTCGTCGTCATCTTCAGCGAGAGCGTCTTCATCGTCCAACAGATCGTCGTCGCGCTCGTCCATGGCAGCGGAGGCGGCCAGCATCTCCTCACCACCGGGGCTAACGGGCACTCCTACGTCCATGGGCTTGTGCATTTTGGCATTTTCTGCAAAGATACCCATAATACACTTGAAACACTAATGGATTAGAGTTTGGTTGGCTGGTTCTAGGGAACTGCTAGTGAGGATGGATTTTACCAAGATAATTTAGTAATATGTATAGTGGGTGAGTCCGCCTGAGATGAAATCGAGCCCCTTAGCCCCACATCTAGGATCTGTCATTAACTTACATTAAACAGTACATTTACATTGCCTGGGTTGATGATGGCATATTTTGCTTTATGCTGGAACTTCAGCACACTAACTTAGGACATAATGGGATGACTATAACATAGGTCTCTTTTTCCTCAAAACATTTTTGTTTTACCGAGTTCTATTCCAGCTGAGCACAGAAGAATAAACTGATGTTGCAATGAAACAGTATTTTACGGTTTGTCATCCAAAGGACACAGCGCTCAGGTGGTGTCCGCGTTCTATAGGGAGAACTGATAGAAGCGGCTCTGGTTCTTGATTTTGATGCCAGATAACATAAAAAGCTTGTATAGGAGACTTACCCTTGAAATGTTTAGGACAGCACACGAATTCAACGCCAGAGAACAAGCTGATGCCACAAGGTAAGAGCATCGCGAAGGTCCGCAGTCGGAGTCCGCGCTGGGCGCAGGCGCGGCCGGCGGTGGCGTTCCAGCGGGAGAACTGCCAGCAGCGGCTCTGGTTGTGGATGTGGTCGAACAGACAGCTTTCCGGCACGAGCAGCGCATCTGATTGGAATGGGCCTTCTGCCACCAAATAAAGTTTTAGTTTACAAGAAACTTTTATAGCAATAAGGGACCACCGGGAAATTCGAACGTTTTACAAAATACACCGACAATATTATTGCAGCTATGCCAACCTCATGTTTTCCCCCCATTTCCCCCTTTCTCTAATCTTGATGGAATTTGGATTTATTTGTGTTACTATTTAAGTTATATATTCCTCTTCTTCTTAATCAACCCATTCTAACCCACTACACAATTATTCTTAAACGCAGTTTCTCTAAAGGAACCCACCATCATCTACATCCAAAGTACCTATTTGTAATATATAATTGATTACTGCCAAGTAAGTATCTAATAATCAAGATATAAGTGATGTACATACCAAGACAACGGAAGGGCTTCACCCATCTGGTGACCTTGCACTTGGCGGCGTTGCTGGTGCCGAGCTTGCACCAGTTGCTGACCTTCACGTAGTGAGAGGCTTCCACGATGTTGGTGATATCATGACTGGGGTACACCTGGGAAAAGTAGATTATTTTAAAGAAGCCTCATCAATATGAGGACTTTTGAGAGCTGTCGTGAGGATTCTTACATTTTGGTTACAAAATATCCGTAAAAATAGGGGATGTGCACGCTATTTTTTTAGTGGAACCAAACGGTCGACGTGCTAGATTTGTAGTAGGGCAGGGAGCTACCACGACGCTTTAGAGCAGACTTTGGATGTGGATCGGTTAAATTTCTTCATTTAGTCATAGTTTATTTTATTTTTATTAAACTTTGAAAAGACAGTATATTCTCTGATCCGAAGCAGCTCATTGTAGGTGGTTGATGGCATCCGATGCTACAATAGCAACGAGTCTCACGCTACCATTGGATCCCACTAAAAACTGAAGGCGTAATAATTTACAATTCCGTGTAACCAAAAAAATATACTGCTAGTTGATGCTATTAAAAGTTTGGATGGGAAAATTTCCTAACAGTCCATATTTTTAGCGGATAATGATAGCTTTAGTACCGCTTATGTTGCTAATAAGGTCTGTGTTACTCGAATCACATTAATTAATATTACATAGCCAAACATTTAGCCGCAAACCTAAATCGCGTGGTCTATTATAATACGTTAGCGGTCGACCAACAAATGTAATAAAATATGTTTAGGATCTGGGTCGAGCTATTCTGGCCACATATCACCATCACTTACAGTGTTTAATGAGCTACCCTCACTAGGACGCTTCCTCGATGAGCCTGGTTGATTGTGTAATCTATATCTATATATTATGAAACAGAGGCCCCAAAATCTGTCTGTATGTGTGTCATCGATTTTACCAATTTTTTTAAATTATTTCGGGAACGGTTTTTCATGCGGTTCCACCAATAGGTGGAACGATTCCCGAGGAATATTTTAAGACAACAAACCCAGCCGGTATTATTCACGGGCGTAGCCGAGCGGGTCGCTAGTCTTTATATATAAAAGAAAGTCCTCAAAAGCTGTCTGTGTATGTCTGTACGTGATCGATATTCTCAAAATCTATTGAACGGATGTTCATGCGGTTTTCGCTCATGGATAGAGCGATCCTTGAGAAAGGTTTTAGTGCATAATTTGGCATCCGTTATTTTTGTGCAATGGTGTTTACGTTAGTAAAGAATAGAGGCGTGCTGTATAAATAAATCCAAAGAATGAATCACGTGAAACATCCATCAAGCGTAACGTATTACAGCGTTCATATCACCTTTTTTATAGTGTAGAGGCAAACGACCAATCGTAGCCTTCTGACGAACCCCCATAGACATTCACATTATTTTCATGCAGGTGCATTACCGTCCCTTCTTCCCGTCCAATGGGCCTCTAAGGTCAATGGCAATTACGTCTCTTGTGCTCGTTTCATTTCAGAGTGTTCGTTTACATGTGCAGACAGACACTATTTTTATATTATCAATTGTTAGTGTTTTAGGTTTACGCATATGACATTACAATAAAACTACTTTCACGGATTATATCGCGACATATTTAGCCAATTCACTAGCCCGACGTTTCAGAATCTTTACAGAAACGCATACGCGGCTAGTTTGTCCGCCTGTAGGAAATGTCGGGCTTACTAAATAACGTAACAAGACAGGGCCATACTCTCGTTTACATGACACCGTCGTAAAGCATAGCAGCATAGCTGTCGCGTTTCGAGCAGTTTGGGAGTAGTAGTATTGGACCACCGCATTGGCGCCGGTAGTCGTGAAATGGCTCCGATTGCTCGTTTGCCTTCTCTATTATATAAAAAAAAATAACTTAAGCCCTTATAAAATGCGTAAAAGCAGTTTTATCATATAAATTGTTAGTGAGTGTGGTTGGCGATAGGTCGCACCTTCTTGCAGTAGTCCAGTATCTCCATCTTGTCCTTCAGGCAGTTGTGCTTGGTGGTCAGGTCGGGGGTCCAGCGGGCGGCTGCGGACATGTATTGCGGGTGGTAGGCGGCGCCCGCCTCGCAGAGCACCGCCACTTGGGGCTCCGCGCCGCTGCTTGCCTGCGAATTGACTAACTGTTAGTATCTGAGGACAGATCAGTTCCAGAAAAGGCAAATGGGGAAATTAGCAGGTGGGCCACGTGATACTAAGTGACCACCAACATCCACAGACATCCAAAACAACAGAGGTCTCGCAGATATGATCTCTTGACGATGATTGTTGGTCGAATTACTTGGATGTGACCACGTTCTGGACGTTCCTCCATAAGAAACAATATTTACGATCCAGAGTGAAATAAAATGGAGTAAAATCGTGTGATACATGACACTCTCAGCGTAACGCTTCATGCTCTGCCACATCGCCTACATCTGTTACAAACCTATTACTTCAGAATCAAGTTCGATCTTAGGTAAAAAATCTCCGAAGTTACCTAGACTCCACGCAACCGATATGTTTGTGTGAAGCAAATTGTTTTGGAAGAAGCGAGATAAATCAGTAAAAATCGTGACACGTATTACTCCGTTCGCTCTGCATAACCCTGGTGTAAATATTATGTCCCTTCTTATAGAATAGGTGGGCAAGCGCGTAATAGGAACTCTTTAAATACTTTCGACGCCCATGAACATCCACAGAATTATTATGCCGATGCATTGCCCTCCCCGCCCTCTAATGGGTCACCGGCTACTCACAAACCGCACGAAACGCGACACCGAAGATGTCAATTTACGGTGGTATTATATGAGCGAGAGGTACGTCCCCGGTCGTGCCGGCCCAATTCCGTTGCATAGGAGGATGTAGTGACATGCACTAGACTACCTTCTCCTATGCATCGTGGCACGACCTCTTCCTGTGTGTGTATGATTAATGTAACAGTGTACCCATAATATATTCACGATAAATATAACCTGTAGGCCTAAAGAAAAACTCATTTACAGTGTCCAGCCGTGAAACTTTTCCGAGGGTGTGCCTAAAGGTTAATCGTTCCGTCACCCGAGCTGAGCGTGGGTAGACAGACGGTGACATTTTATATGTCACGGGTCACTTCTACTACATAATGATGTCTCACTACAAAAGAAGGTTATTGGGGTTGTGATGTTCAACAGCCAAATGATTTCATCAAATAACATCATCATGATAACATTTCTTACGATAATATTATAGATGCAACGGCTTGACGTGGTTTCCGACGCACGGGGGTATAACCCCGCCTGCTTCCAAACTGGCACTATACATTGATAAGCCCCAGTAACACATTGTTGTCCAGAGCACGTTTTGAACTCAGCGCGCCGGGATCTGTGATTGAATATGCTTACAAATAGACCACAAGGCAGTCAGAGGTTTTGATGGATGACTAGCGACGTCCATGGCCATTCGCATGACTGCTACGCAGAAGCGCTATACTCCTGCCCCCCCCCCTCAATGGGCCACGGTATGCTCACAAACCGCACAAAATGCGACCTAGAGGTACTTCCCCGGTCGTGCCGGCCCAATCGTGTTGCATATGAGGATGTAGTGTCACGCACCATGCATGTCACTACCTCCTCCTATGCAGCATTGCACTACCTCCTAATACATGGTATAGTATACATGGAAACTCACAGACACACACAGCTCACTAAAGGCCCGCATGGCGCAACAATATCGTGGAGAAGTAATTCCAGCAACAGGTGCAGAGTATAATGCGTCCCATACCTCGAGTAACTCATATGTCACGTAACAAACGTTGGGAAAGGATTTTGATCGCGTCCCTATCTCAAAAAAGGTCACCTCTTGTAACGTTGGGACCGGATCGACAGGGTTCCGATAAAGCATCCTCGTTGCAATAGACTTCGCCTAAACTGCTGCTGGACATAGGCCTCTTTTGAAGGCCCAAGACGGCGGATCTCCTGCTACTCGCATCCATCAAGGACAAGCTACGGCATGGAGATTGTATTCCCTCAAAGTAACCTATGTCCAGAAGTGGACCGATAAGGGCTGATAATGATGATGAAACTGCTAGCTGAGATCTAGATTTCATCGTAATTTGTGCACGAGGCTGTAGTATTAAGGCATATAAAGTTTTGGTGTCCCGAAATAGAAGTGATAGATTTCAGCATATTATTAAGAGGTTTCTGCTACATGTATGGCCTTGCTCAAAGAAATATTATCCCTGCCAATTATACAGATTACAGATGACGGCAACAGCAGATGAAAAACATCGTAAAAAAACAATTTCATAAGGGTGTAAATATATTTTCGTGCTTAATATTGTTATGAAACTAAATTATCATTAGTAAAATGTGTTTGTAAACAACTAAATTCCACTTAGGGTGGGCAAGAACCTATAATGTTCCTAATTAGGGGGCAACTTCTCCCTCCCCCCTAGACGTCTAGACATTCCCACCAGACGCCATTTGTCTGACATGTCCAGAACTTTCGATATCATATTAAATATATATAGCCTTTCCCAGTTTTTGTATAAATTGACGTTAGTTGAAATTCGTTTGGATATAATTTCGTAATACCCACGGAAATAAAAATTCCTTATACCTATCGGCTGCTTTTTCTACGCCGCTTGTGTCTTACCAGTTTTGATACTTTGCCTACATTGTTAGAGGTATGTATCTCAAAAGGAAAGACTCATTGTTACTGTCTGTACGTCTGTCCTTATATCAAGTATTCTATATTATTATAGGATTATATCAATAATCTTTATTAACAAATGCACAACACTCAATTACATACTATACAACATTTTTATGTTAATCTTCATTACCCAAAGTCCTGTATATATAATAGGTCCTGTATTACCTTTAATTCTAGAAATCCGTATATTCTGATTTTTTATAAAATTGCGGGCAAACGAATAGTTGGAGTCTTTTTACGACTACCGACTACTAAATAATTACTATGCTGATGCGTAGGTCTACTTTCACCCAGCCCCCAATGGGCCACCCACTGCTCACAAACCGAACAAAACGCGATATTGAAGTTGTTATTTTACGGCGGTATTATGTGAGCGAGAGTTACCTCCCCGGTCGTGCCGGCGCAATTCCGTTGCATAAGTGGCATGCACTATGCATGGCACTACCTCCTCCTATGCAACATGGCACTACCCCTTCCTAATATAAGAAGAATAGTATGCTTATTATTTTGTATTTCTAAAATTAGTACTAAAATAGTAAATTAGCACATGCCTTGTGAAAGTTTTTATTAATTACGTCTAATATACATAATTTCAGTGTTATCAGACCATTCTACACAGGCATCGGTATCTGCAATAATCTATCGGAAAAAACTTAGCTATTCTGTGCATATGCACAACATCGTCTACTTGCAGTTTACTTGTCAGCTAAGCACCGAATAAGCTTGCTGCCATCTATCGCGGAACATCAGTGACAGTGAAAAAAACATGCCATCACGATCCTCAGCATACGGGACCCACACAAAATAGGAAGAAAATTGTAACAGGGAATGTAATAGGAACCCGTGGAGCCCCAAACTATTTTACATTTTTGTACACCGCAAATATTATGATGCGGAATGGAGTTGTTACATAAACAAGCGCCAGGAGTTAACGTGTTGGGATAGCTTTCAGAACAAACATTTCTGTTGATTTAGGGCTTGTTTTTCTGTAAACTAACTCCTAACTTCGTGTATCCATTATAGGTCAGTTTACAGAGGCCGATGTACGTTACGATGTTTGTATATGAATTAAATTATATATAACAGTAGACGAACTCTGAGAGCGTAATGTTTTATCCAACTACCCTCAATAGAAAAATTTTGTGGTTCGTTAAAATTTCTGAGGGATGAAATAAATGAGGGAGTACTTCAAATATCGGGATCGAAAATTTGTTTTGATATATCTAAAAGTATGTGTATATATATATATATATATATATATATATATATATATAACTTCGTCGGTGCTACTATCGTCACCATCAGCAGGACGACGTCCACTGCTGGACATGGGCCACCCCCATACGGACAAGGGAAGACAGCTGTACGTCCAGTAGATAAAGGGTACTAATACTTGGGTTAGAAATATGAGCTAACATAGGGCCACTAAAATATGAGCTAACATGGGGCCACTAAAATATGAGCTAACATGGGGCTACTAAAAAATGAGCTAACATAGGATCTCTAAAATATGAGCCAAGTCAGGACCACTAAAATTGTAACCAAAATCAAGCGGAGTGTCGAAATAGAGTGGATCAACTACGTCATAAAGTAGTCGAAGGTCATGGACAACCGACAACAAAACCGACAAGTTTTTTAATGGCATAGTAGGGACAAACGAGCATTTGTAGCCATTTTGTGGCCGACGATATGCTTATACACATGTCAAACCGCTCAGCTATTGCGCATGAATAATCATTGAATATCGAACACTAAGCTGAATGGCCACTACCAAAAACCGAACAATAAATTGAAGTTAACTCCAAAACAATAACGCATTCATTATTTATCCGAAGTAAAACCGAGCCGGGCGGGCCCGGGGGACGCGTTTTAAAATATACACTGACAAATTGGGCCTGCTCGTGACAGGGGTACGAAATACACTTTATATAAAATATATTCTATTTCCGTGATACCGGTATACAGTTAATGTACGTCTGTCATAACGTGGAAGTTTGTAAGTGAAGGTTCCGTCATATGTGTGGTATAATTGACCAAAGCGTACCCTTTTTATTGAAAAGGAAAAACGAGTAGGAATACGACAATAATTCCTTTTTTATGTTCATAGAAGATATCTCTTACTTACTCACTCGTCACGAAATCTCATAAACTACAATTGCTAGGGTTTCAAATTTTGGATGGGGTCGCCTTTAGATCACTAAGACGTTCCAGGACCCTCGATCGGAGTGTTTTTGGTGTTGAAATACGTTACGTTAACCTGATTTCTTCTCAAATAAACGCGGGCCACACCGTGAGGCACAGCTGATACAATCAAAGTAGATCTCGATCTCATACAAACAGTCTACATACACACGTACACAGGAAATAAAAGAAAACACTATGAAACTTATTGGATTTCTCTCTTAAACCTATATCAGAATGTTACAAGATTTGGTAGACTGGTGCGTACGTCATTTCAGTACCCTATCGAGTTTTAGATCTCATGTTCTAAGGAGGATAACCCCCTTCTAACACAGTTGGGAAATCCCAGCCACACGTACAAAATGCTAAGCTGTGGAATTCACTTCCAGCTTCTGTATTTCCCGATATCTTCAATCTCGTAATCTTCATTACTGAAGGTCGTACCTATCCTAGAGAGCATTAACGGACACATTGACGAGTCGCCACCATGCGGCTCTATCTTCAGCTGGTCTCGGGGCTGCAGTCACTAACATGGTCTAATTTCACCAGACCAGCGTTTTGGTGTCCCCCCCCCCCCCGAGATCATTTTCCGTCTATCCCGCCCAATAGAACCAGTTTCTCGAGGTAGTCTGGTTGTCTTTTGTCAATGTGGCCAGAAGGGCCGAGGACTCGTCTGTAATAGATCGCCGACAGCCTTTTCTGATCTCTATTTGATTGAGAATGGGAATATTCAAATCATTGGTGAATAGGTACATTCTAGGCAAGCGTAATCCATCTTCGGACACGTCATCACTTTCCATGTGGTGCGTATGTGGTTAAACGCAAGCCTTTTTTATAAAAAAAAATGTACTATAACACTGTTAGTAAGTACTGCCTGACATCTCGGATAGTTTTTAACGGATTCTGTCGCGATGGAGCTTTGACAACTCTTACTGAAGCAAGGTACGAAACATAAATTATCTCAAGTTTGTCCCCGATACTTTGCAGTGCGCTTTTAATTAACAGAGTACACTTTGGTGTTATTACGTTATTGAAAAAAAAAATCCTTTACAGGAAATAACTACTCGTTTCCATCGTTATGGAGGAAACTTATGTAACTAGCAATGTTATATAATTTTAGGAACTCTCAACTGCCCGAAACGCAATACCGTAGTCATTTTACGACAATATAAAGAGATAGAAACTAAATAAACAAAATAAAGAGATAGAATAAAAAAAGTGTTTTTTGTCCACTTTTTTTATTTTCTTGGTCTCATTATTTATTCTACTTGTTACCAAAAAGACCTGACAGACTTATACAGCCTTTTAATTTTTTTTGTTTATTAGGAAAACCAAAAGCATTATAGCTATACATAAATTATCTAATAAATACACAAAAAAAATAAGATTTCCCTTAATTTTCCTTTGCCATGTGGCATATAACATAACGTAATAAAATTATCTGAGGACTCATCACACCCCGTTAGCCTGGCTAAGCCTTAGCACATAGATCATAGCGACGTGTCCTTACGGTATTTATACCATAAGGATTGTTATAACACAAATAAATATAATAAATATATAAATGTTCACGCCCTAGGGGGATTTGAACCCATGACGCATAACGTGCGCGGCATAGTCGCAAAAATTACTACTGCGTCATACATAATCATCGATTAAATGGATTAACAGAAATATTCGATAAAGTAGATTGTAACTCAAATAGAATAAAATTTTCAAATAACTGAAAAAGCTGCAAATTAATTTAAATACAGACAGCCTAAAGTGGAAAAGCTCTTGTACAACATGTCTAGATTTAATAAATGAAAATTAATTAAATTAAAATTTATATAGTCATAAGAAATGGTTTTCATAAGCGGTTCTGAGATTTTGCAGAAATCTTTCCAGATCTTCATATTGTTAATTAACTAAAAATATATGTCATAAATAATGACTATACAAAGGAAAAAGAAAAATAGAATTAAATGGTTGTCATATCAGCGTTAAGTCAAAGTACACAGGACAAGTTTCATCCGAAGTTGTCTCTGGTCCTCGTGAAGTTAACCCGGCGTTTAATTGACTTTTCGCTAAAGAACTTTAACTGAACATTATCGTTTAGTTAATTAAAATAGTTTCAGTCGCAAACTTCCGTGTATATACTTTTTGAGCTTCATTGTAATATGTAATTTTAGCACACTAATTATTTATAATATGTTATTTTTCAGCGGGACAAATGAGCTATCGGGACTACTGACTGACTACTTAAGCTATACCCTGAAACATCCCTCTCATTCACCCCAACCTCTCCATCTCATCTCTCATCTTCCTCTACCTCATCCATCACGCTACTAACAATCCGCAGGAAACGGCATAGTATAGCTATTAATTTCAAGGCTATGCGGGAGGCATCTTCCCGGTCGGATGCAATACAGCAATGGCACCAGCTCCTACTATACACGCGCAATCGTTATTATTATTACTAATGACTTATCGAATGGTATCGGCATAGTAATTATTTGGATGTTCATGGGCGTCGGTAGTCGTATAAAGCCCCGATTGCTCGTTTGCTCCCTATTCTATAAAAAAATATAGTTATCAATTGGGTTTTATAAAGAGGCGCCCCACAGCAGACGCTGAACGCCAGCTTGCTCAATTACATCATTGAGCATTATGGAAAGAGATAAAGGATGCTTTAGGAGTTTTTTAGCGATCTGTCCAAAACTTTTCACTGTGTACAGCATGTAACATTGATCAGGAAATTACATTACGATAAGGGAGGCATGGCTCTCAATCACTCGACTTCATATTTAAATAATAGAACTCAGGGGCTTGAGGTTAACAAAAAAGGTGTAACAGAAAGAACACAGAAGTGGTTCCTTTCTTAGTTTATACAAACGAATTCCTATTCATCTTAAAAGATAAAAAAAAGTTTTGTACTGTTCGCTGATGGATACGTCTCTTATTTTTAGACATAAGAGACAATATACTGATTATGAGGAGTGCTCTTAGTAAGATTGGTACATTAGATTTAGCGTTAATAACTTATTATTGGACAATAATAAAACCAAATGCACTGAATTTCAAACAAGAGCATGGCTACAACTAATGCACTACTAAGTGGTGTGATCTAGATTTGATAGATTCAACGGTGTTTCTTGGAATAACGCTAGATGCTTAATTACAGTTAAAGCTTAGTTTAGCAGCATAGCAGTCAGAAGAATTAGGCAGTACTCTGATGAAAATACGGCAACATTGATTTATTTTAGTTGCTTCCACAGCATCATGTCTTACGGCATACTGTTGTGGGGGAATGCTGCTGACAATACTACATTTGTGCTGCAGAAGTGAGCTATTCCTTAATAAAAGTAAGTTTAAAGAAATTTGAATCCCAAACAACATTTTAGGTATTAGTGTATACTAACGGATATGGATATCCATAAAAATATAAATGAATTTGATAAAAATATATTTATGCTAGAAATACACGGAATAGACAAAAGCTGAATGTAACAGTGATTAGACTAAGCAAAACTAGTATTCCGTTTTAGTGAACAAGTATGCGTCATAACAATAGGATCCCAGAAAACCTAAGGCTACTAGTTAAAAAGTGATTTATATAATCCTATTTCGAATACAATATTTTGATTTTGATAAACCGCGCGATACATGTCAACATAGCCGCTAATGTCACCCTTGAAGAAATATTTATGTAATAAGCGTGTTGATATTATTCATTCTTTCACGAAAACTGCAGAAATTTGGCACAGATAGATAATGCAATCAACATTAATGTTTTCTAGTTTTTTAAGTGGTTGGGTTTTGAAATGGACAACTGTGTGAACAACGGATGTGATGTGAACAACGGATGAACTCAAATTCATCAGGATACTTTATTGGTTATAATTAAATTATCCACTCTTAAGATATAATGGGAAACGCGATAACATCCTTAACAATTTTACCCACATTTTCAAAGGACTTCCAAGTCACACAAATTGTGTTAACGATTCTGAACACATTACTTAAAATTTTAAGTTAATTTGTTCCTCCTTAAAGTACAATTCTCGAAAACCCTATTAATAATGATGGCTCTAGCACGTCAATATATCCATATATGAGAAATCAGCAACCAAACATCACCAAATTTGCCCTCATATCACAAAACTCAGTATGAAATTTAGTGCAATGCACGTAATGCGTTCGCGTATTCGTCAAGTAACGCAAAGATATTTCCCTTTTTCGAAATATTTTATAAACTACAAAGTATAGAGTTAATTACATAAATTACTTATTGTATATAGTAGCTGTGACCCGCGGTTTCACATACATAAGCCACTCAGATTAGTATATATCAATCTTCCCCGATAAATAATGAGCTATCTAACAATGAAATAATTTTGCAAAGGGGACTACTAGTTCTTGAGATTCACGCGTCCTTTATATAGTATACACCCCTGTTATAGCTGGCCCCCCAAACAAGAAACTGAGGCTTCAGATTACTACCGACGCCCATAGACATCCGCATTATTACCTTACCCTTTCCTCCGCAACTTCAATGAGCCAATTAAAAATAAACATACACGTAAACAAACACTTCAGCTTTATAATGTCAGTATATATAAGCTACAAAATAATAATAAAGACGATTCTAGAACGCCTAGATTGTAGCACAGCGTTAATAGTGAATAACGTCTAAGACATTACAAACGTGATCCAATAGTGGACTTGTAAGTGCGAGGCACGTTGCGAGCGCAAGTTGCCTCGTTAGCCGAGCTAGCAGTTTGACTAAGACAAATATTCGAGCAATAACAACCAGACTTGACAAGTTCCACCGATAGACAGCTCGTGAACGTCGCCTGCTTCCAGTTGCTCTTTGTCAGTTTAGATAGCAAAGCTACTAACTTCGCCCGCGTTTGTTGAATAGAGATATGAAATGTATTGCTGTTCTACAGCTTTGAAAGATCAGAATGCGCATATAAAACAGATATGCAGACAGACGATCGTTCCAGAAACTATTACCGTCTAATTTTCTTTATGAGATAGGGGGCAAACGAGCAGGTGGCCGTTGCCGACCTTTAAGGAATAGGTATGCTCTTTTCTTGAAGTCGCATCGGATCGGAAATACCGAGGGAGGGAGCTGGTAATGGTACTGTCTAATTAACCCGTTTATAATCCTCACATAATATTTTTAATCAAATATCTCGCAGGTCATTATTAAATTAGATTACTATCATTTTAGTAGCATCGCCTCGCGGTTTCGCCCGCGTAACTTCGTTCCTACAAGTCATGGCATGTAGCCTTCTTCGATAAGTGGGCTATTAGACATATATTTTCAATTCGGGACAGGAGTTCCTGATATTAACGCGTTTAAACAAACAAACAAACTCTTCTCTTTATATTATTAGTATTATATATTATAGGTTACATATAAATCAGAATAAAATGTATGAGACATGTTTATACACCTTAAATTATGATTTTACATGAATAACCGACTCTCCTGGTTTCACTATTTCAGGTGTATTTAAGAAACCAAAACCGAGAGATATTTGAATTATTACTAACGGACCCGGCAAATGTTGTTTTGCCGGGTTGGGTGATGAACACTGATCATTTAGGGGGGTATGAAAAATAGATAGCGGCTGAATCTCAGACGTTACTGAATATGCATATAAAATAGATAGCGGCTGATTCTCAGACGTTACTGAATATGCATATAAAATAGATAGCGGCTGATTCTCAGACGTTACTGAATATGCATATAAAGTAGATAGCGGCTGAT
>JAFELO010001903.1:1225699-1257575 GCA_017140195.1 Eumaeus atala
GCTGATTCTCAGACGTTACTGAATATGCATATAAAATAGATAGCGGCTGAATCTCAGACGTTACTGATATGCATATAAAATAGATAGCGGCTGATTCTCAGACGTTACTGAATATGCATATAAAATAGATAGCGGCTGATTCTCAGACGTTACTGAATATGCATATAAAATAGATAGCGGCTGATTCTCAGACGTTACTGATAAAATAGATAGCGGCTGATTCTCAGACGTTACTGAATATGCATATAAAATAGATAGCGGCTGATTCTCAGACGTTACTGAATATGCATATAAAATTTGGTTCAAAAAGCCGTTTCAGACGACTAAGGTAAATAGCACTGTGACACGAGAATTTTATATATAAGGTTGAGAACATTTTACTACTATCTAAAAATTATACGCCTTGTATTACTTAGCATTACATTGAAAATAGAAAATATGACTGCATGTAATATATATTATCTATCCAGCATCACTAGCGTTACTATGACATAGAAATGTTCATTTGAAAAACATTACCCTCATACTGACGTATTTGGATATAAATTTAAAACATATTTTTCGCAAGTATTATATGAAACACAGCGTGTAGGCTGTATCCCAGCGTACTCTTAACTACCAATACCAGGCTTTGCACTTACCTACTCCCCTAACAAATTAATATATACATTTATACGCTCAATATTACCCTCTTTTTATTGTACACAGGTAAAAAAAGTATGTTAGTAGTGGTTATATTAATTATGCTCAGGGTAACGAAGTGGAGATAAATTCATAAGTGTTGAGTGAATGTGAGAGAACTTTACAACAGTCGCGGCGCGACGGTGAAAATTCGTCCTCCGGGGTAATTTTCAATATTACCCCATTCCGAACTTTATCATGTACGCAATTGTTTTAATAAGACATTAAAGTATTTGTTTATGGTAACTTACTTTTAAGACTTGGCAAATAATACCCACATTGAAATCATTATTACAACACTAGTAGGAGATTGTATCAATAGGCATTGCGTCCGAATTAGTTCCTCACAGACATCGGCATGAGGTCTGTAAGAGTGAAGGATAGGATAGCCCATGCATTTGGGCTATAGATTTCAAATTTGTTGGTATATAACCATGCATAGGAAGCCAATATTATAATATAATATGTATTGATTTACAAAAATATAACATACACGATTTCATACTGAACTCTCATTCTAAAGAGTCCGTGAGTACGTAATTATTCATTTTTGCAAGGTGCACCTCTACGAGCTTGGTTTTAATTCGTTTTTACGAAGCACATTCTATTTGAAAGAAGTGCATAATTTTTATATATATTTTTTGTAAAATCAACATTTCATTTTCATTAGCAACCCTTATCGGTGCACTGCTGGACACAGATCCCTTTCGATGAACGCCAAGACGGCCGTGACCCGGACCAGCTGCTGCACGGGGATCGTGATACAGATCACATTATAGAAGCAATGGCGCCGGTTCGACACCTAATCTGCGATTGCCAATCCGCCTGTTAAGCGTGGCAATTACGAGCATCTACCTCCTATGGACAACAACATCAGAATTCGGCCCCCAGTTCCCGGTAGTTCCACTAGTCCTGGCCACTGTAGCGGTCACAATAACGGTGGAACAAGGGGTGCTAAGCCAACCTTATTACAAATTATGCACACCTTTTATATGGACGGTTTTGAGACGCTGGCTGTGTGTCTGTTTTTGTAAATCAGTGGTTGTAATGCTTAAGATTTTATTGTTTGAATTAAATAAAATGATATACATAGTTCAGAAATAGCGTTTAGACAATATTTGGAATACAAACAGTGTATCAGCTAATCGACGACCTTAGCTAACCTTGTCGTAGGCAGAGGAATATCTGGAGCAATTAATGTTTGCTCTCCTCGGGATGTTTCGAGTGAAATTGAATCTGCACGAGCTTTGTTTGTCTGTTTACTTATCTATGACATCCAGACTGTCACAGTAACACAGGAATTGCGCAACAGGACCCAGCTTTATTGTGTAAGTTTTACATGAGTAGGGTACGTAGCATATAGACCTACTACGTACGCTCCACGTTTTAACCGTGTATTACCAATCCTAAGGAATGATTTCAGGATTAAAAGTAATATGTTATTTGTGGTTGTAATCTATGTTGATCTTCTTTATGGGAATTGGGAGTGTCTTGTTACGTAAGAGGAGGTTGTACATCCTCCTATGCAACGTAATTGGGCCGGCACAGCCGGGGAAGTACCTCTAGCTCGCTTGATACCGGCGAAAAGTGACAGCGTCGCTGTCGTATTTCGTGCGGTTTGTAAGTAGCCGGTATCCCTTTGGGGTAGTGGCGAATCTGCGTCACAATCATACTAATGTCCATGGGCGTCGGTAGTCATCAAACGGCTCGGATTTCTCGTTTACCCCCTCATGCTATAAAAAGAAATCTGAGCTAAATTAGACGAGAATATGTTAATTCGTTCATGCGTTTGTAGTTACGGATTTGTCCAGCAGTGATGTTAGGTTCATTGGCTGACTAATATATCAGTGCACATCCGAAACTATGGTCCGTACGGACATGGTAACAATGATTGCTCGTATGTTACTTAAAATATTATTTTATGGCCACAAAAAGATTTACTGGATCAATGTGAAATTCAGCATTCTGGTACGTGAGTTTGAATAAAAAAGTTGGCTTCGGTCTTAGTTACACTAACGTAAACACGTACAAATTATCCTATATTCACACCCTAGCTAAGATACCTACTCAGCTAAAAGTTTTCACAGCCTTCCTCGATATTTTTACAGGAAACACCACGGGATACTATTAGCAAGTAAAATAAAGTGTTTACTTAGAAGATGGGTAAAGTTTATTTCACTGTCAAACTAATTTCAACTTCAAAAGATTGTGAAACCATTCTTAGAAGTTTCAACACAAGTTTATATGTAAAGTTTAAAAGTAGATTTATCGCCAAACTTCACACTGTTTGTATCTCAATTGTTTTATATGAAACAGAACTTAGATAATAACTCACTATTGATGCACTTTCGTCCATTTTTTGAGGTTGCGAGGAAAACGTAAATGTAGTTATACACGGCCATCGGACGGTACTTGAGGATTGACCAGATGTGCACTATACACCAGCGGATGCGACAGGCCGCGTAAGCTGAGGTGAATGTACATACACCTCATGACTAATTATCATCATAATCGTCATCTCCTTCGCCACTATCATCTGTCATCTCCTTATAATACATAATTACTGAAAGGGATAGATGGATTTACAAGTTGATAATGATGATAAGGACAGATGTGACCCGCGCAACTTCCCAAGCGCTCCAACTTTTCTCGAACATGATAAATGATCTCAGTTGACGTAAACGCCATTTGTCTTGCCGCGAGGGCGACAAAAACCACCCCTATATTTACATATTATGTACCGAAACGCTACGGAGTCGACTGATATATTTATTACAATTCAAAGGGAAAAGACCTCGAACTATGTGTGTCAGCAATATTAATATCAAAGTTACAGATAAAGAATACATTAACACATATAAGTATACAGGATAAGTGGGAAAAGTCAATCCCTTTCCTTGCAGGCGGGTACAAAGTTCAACTGGATGATTGAGTTACGCGGGTGAAATCATGGTACTCCCATGATTCTAGTCATAATAATATAGACGATATCCTCGGGATGAGCTTCACATGAGCCCCGCGTTTTTCCCGTGGAACACGATAAATCCATGTAAACTTCAGCCCCTACATCCCCTTAGAAGTAAAATTTTTACAAATCTTTCCTTAAAGCTCACTTACACCATGAAATGCACCCCTGTACCAAAGTCCAAGTTTCTAAGTACAATACTGACAGTTTCGGCTGAGCGTTGATGTATAAATCAGTTTTAGTTTTTATATACAGACTAGCTATCCACCCCAGCTACGCCCTAAACCTTATTATTTCAAAAAATATACACTAAACCCTTCCTCGTGAATCGTTCTATCCATTGGTGAAAATCGCAGTAAATTCTGTTCATTACATTCTGAGAAAGTCGATCATTCGACACATCACATACATCATATCATATATACAGACAGCTTTCGGGGACTTTGTTTTATAATTGTCTGTGACTCTCACGTTTGTTATACATTATGTAGTTATCTAACTGAACTGAAAAGCTAGGCACGTGACTACGGCTGGTGTAACCCAGTCGAAACGTCGAGCAAGGTATTTCCTAAAAACTTTGCCAGTATCATGTGATAAGTATTTTAAGTATCGCGTTAAAGCCCGTTAGATAACCACAAAATATACAGATTAAGTGAAAAGTATGATGATGCTTGAATTCGTTATAAGTACTTCATTTAAGGACTTTTAACCTTTTTCGCAAATAAGTAATAAAATATCCCAAACAGCACAATATTTAGCTAAACCGTAAAGAGATTCACAACTATTTATCTTACTGACATTATCGAGATAGCGAGTTAACGAAGGCTTTGCGATCGTTTTAAACTTCGAACCCAGCCCGAGCTGGGTGTAAACTGATGGCAATCGATATCGCATTCCGTAGATAAATGTTTACTCGCATAATTCTTGTGATTTGTTGGCAGTTTGCATATGCGCATCCACGTGCACTCGGGAGTTATGGTAGGAATTTTAATGGAGAGTTTCCAATTGTGTAAACTGCATGACAATCATATGAATCATCACAATGCGAGAAGGGTTGTCCCTAATTCACTGAATGGTTCCTATGTCATGTAACTAATACTAAACCTTTAAAAAATACTAGACCTTTTATCGTGCTAAAGATGCTTTGAAGAATATTATTAATACATATGGGCTGGTCCTTCATGAGATTCGCAACATCATCGTTACAATAAAGATTACCGATGCCACAAAGAAATAAATTATTACAATTACAAAATGTCTGGTCGAAAACAAACAGGTGGCAGATGATCTCTTAAAGTCCCTGGTTAAGTCTGCCAAATAGAAAAAGTCGAAAAGAACCTTGTAATTGATTTTTTAAGATGTATTTTTTAGACAGAAGCTTGTTATTAACAAGAGGCAGTGTTATTGACGCGTTGCAGCCGAATCGAGAGATAATCAGCAGAAAAATATATTGAGCGCATAACGCCAGCCTGAAGTGATCTATCTGCGAGGTACGAGAATCGAGAGAACCTCTTATGGTCCCCATCCATTAGGGGTACTGAAAAAGAAGGCTACGCATTCGCATTTCTGTTTGCGCACATATTTATGGAAGTCGATAGTTGAAATTTGATTAGAGGATGTAATGCCATACATGGTACATGACACTACATCCTCCTTTGGAACGGAATTGGACCGACACGACCGGCGAAGTACCTCTCGCTCACTTGATAATGGCGTAAAGTGACAGCGCCGTTGTCGCGTTTCGTGCGGTCTGTGAGTAGCCGGTGGACCATTAGGGGGGACGCATCTGCAACAAATATGCTATATAAAAAACAATAATGCTAATGTCCGTGGGCGTCTGTAGTCATCATAGGCTCCGATTACTTGCCTGCATTAAAAAAATTTGTGCATTAAAAAAAAAGAGTAATCATAAAAATATGATCATGCTGGTAAACACAAAATTTTACCTTTAATCGCAACGTGTGAGACCATTTGTTTATACCAAAGCCGTTTTTTACCGTCACACAAGCCGGTTAGCGCCGGCTAACGCCGGATATAGCCTGGATAAAGTTATACATTCGACAATTTCACCCTGCTCATGCCCTCGCATTCCTTGTTCGGGTAATTTACACAAATAGTTGTGACTATTGACCTGGCCTGCGGTGAAAAATGGTCGGATTGAGGTATTCAAATATTCCTCCCATTTTTACTGCCGTATCATCATGATCACGCGGATACATCACTCGGTCTCTGAAAGTGCATTTGTTTTCACCCAACTGCGTCAGAGGGAGAGTAATGTTTTACAAGCGTGTGTTAATAGAAGCCTGAATGGTCTTAAGAGTTTCAACGTTAGATTAGTTTTGACACAATTTAAACTGGGTACATATTTATTTTTTGAGAGAATCAGTTTCTTGTTTTTCTATCCAGTATAAGATTAATATCTTACATCAGGCATATTTGCCTTCTAAATAACGCTACCAGTCAATAATTTGTTGTACTCTTACATAGTATAATGACCGCGGCACATCAATTAAATAAAAGCTTTGCAATGCGAAATTCGCATTTAGTGTTCCGGCTATTTGTGTTGTGGAAACAAGCTTTGAGCTTGTTGTAATTAAAAGTTAAATGGGAGTCGAAACAAGTACGTAACTCGACTTGTTGGCTTACAACTAATAATAAAGTTACGCGATAAATTATTTGTAACTCTAACACCCAGTCTGTTAGTTTTATTAACGAAGTCAATTAACGTAATCAGAAAGGCATAAAGAAGACGAGACTAGGATGTCTTCCCTGCAGTTCAAGTCGCAATACAAGTACGCAATGGTGAGAGGGGGTGGGGGGGGGGGCTTCATAGGGAGATCAAGAAAGCTACCGCGGGGCCAATTGAATCTAGAGGACCGTACCTCTTGTAAAAAGAGGAGAATAAAGGTGATGCATACATGCACATTTCCCATCCGTAGAAAAGGAGAAGTCTAGACCACATTCTCAACTAGATGTCGCCCGATGTGTCCTTTAGTCGCCGATGAAGTTATACTGGACACGTCCGTCGCCATAGATCTGTAAAAAATACCAGAGAACGAGGAGGGAGGGAGGGGATAGAAATCTCAAACCATTCCATCGTCCCGCGGTTGATTGAGTTGTTTTGTAGTGTGGGACAGCCTTCTCGAAGTTACGTCACCGTTATGCAGGAATCGTTAAACGTGGTGGGACTGAGCGTAGAAACTCGATCCCACCATGCTTAGTCTCGAGAAAATCCCACGAACCAAGGCAGCAAAGTTCATAATTCACTTTGTGCATAAAAGAAAATCAAAATGGCGACTACACTGTTACACGCCTAAGGGCAATTTCGGCAGATAAATCAGATAGAGGCAGGGAAGTGAATGATCAAAACACAATGAATAAACCAAATAATACGTTTCATAGAAGCTCTTGTAACCAAACAACAATAACGTAACATTAAAGTGCTGAGATCGTACCGAAGTCCGTTAAACGGACATTTGTACTTAGGGCAATATTCGTTTTTAAATGAAGAAAAAATAGCATAAAGACAAAATGGTATCGCCCGAATATCGCATAGAATGTAGCGTTCTAGATCGGATAATGGAGGGTTTTTATTATTTTAATCACGTAATGCCGAGCCGCTAAATTAATTGGGTTTTATAGGATCCCCCTTACGGACGCGCCGCTGAATTTTAATATATTTTTATTGTTTGCGCCAACAATATCGTGTATATTTTATAGCTTGATTTGAGATCGGATATTATTGAATCCTGTGCCGGAATTATGCATATGTTTATTAGATCGTATCTGCCTTGTTACCATGTTCAATCACAGTCGGGAGGTTCTGGGTTCGACTCCCAGGTCGGACCAATTTTATTTTTATTTAGCGTAATTCAACAATAAAAATAATGGGTCCAGTTTCAAAAGTGACCGCACATTATCTGTAGATTTTGTTGGAATGTGAAGCTCCTTCCCGTTCCCCTTATGCGACCTCCTCCTCCACGCACTCGCCTTGTTACGTCAGCACGTCCGCGCACTTTACCAGAGTTCAGACCTGACGTCAGGTCTATAGATATTGTAACGGAGATGTAGAAGTGAAATTTATATGCACATATGCATAACGTCACGTCTACAGATATTATAGCCGATATATTATGATGGAAAGTGTTAAGTAACTATTCCCTACTTAACTCTTAGCTACATCCCAAGTGCTTCTAATCCATGTCTTCTAACCGGTAACCTAGGGAATCTAAAATTTCAATTCTGTTTGCTAGTTGTGTTGATAATAAACTAACTAGGACTTAGACTAAACTTTTTATACTTTCTAGTTAAGAGAGCGTACCTACTTTTAAGTATAAAATACGTATAAGCATATAAGGCAGAGGCCTACGCGTTTTCCACACTGCCCATCAATTCAAACTCACGACCGATGGTAAAGCGTAAATACATTTCCCCGCGAAACCGAAAAAGAATCTACGCCCTTCAGGCAAATAATATATTATCCTGGCGTCTCGACCCAGCTTTACCTGTGAATAACAGGGGCCGGATATCCGAACAAATTATATACTAAAGTCAGGAATCGATCTATACTTTGGAGAAACCGCATGAAAATCAGTTTAGTAGATTTTGAGAAAATTGATCACCTATAGGGAGACGACTAGGGACGCGAAACCAAAGAGAAGGCTACACACATCAACCAAATAATATATTATACTAGCGTTCCGACAAGGCTTTACCCGTGAATAACAGGGGCAGGATATCTGAACAAATTACACAGTAAACTCAAGAATCGATTTGTACATTGGTGAAACCGCATCGGCACAATAATTATGTGGATGTTCGTGTTTATGGGTAGTCGTTAAAAGACTCCGATTGCTCGTTTGTTCCCCTATACTATAAAAAATCCAGATAAAGATAGCATTGTCTGAACGGATAAGAAAATATACCAAAAAGATATACCTCGTCCCCTCCCCACCCTAGTCCTAGACAGGATATTTTCTATTTCAGATTAAAAAGGCTAATGGAAGTGAACAAAGAATACTTAAAAGAGACGCCATTAAATAAATTAGCCAACGTAATAATATACCTTGAGAAGCATCGAGAACCAACTGCGTGTAATTAGTGAAGGCTTTATGCACGGGCTAGGCGCGACAGCTACCGAGTAAGGTCAAGTGGCGTTTATTAATAATGATTTTCTTATAATAAGAATAGTACCCCATTAGAGGGGAGGAGGAGAGGGGGGCATTACATCAGCATGAGACAATAGTATCTGTCTATGGGTAGCGGTAGTCGTCAAATTCTCCGATTGCTCGTTTGCTCCCATACATTATAAAAAATAAAAATCGTTCTAACAGGTGTTACAGGCATTGTATCTTTGTAAAAGTCTGTCCATCCGTTTGTACATCTGTCAAGATCTTTTTATCGGTAACTCGTAGAGGTACCCAGCTGACATTTAAGTCGAATGCTAAATTCCGCAACATTTTAAAGCCAATACTTCTAAGTCAATGCAATCAAAAGGTACAGCTTATGTGTATTTTCTATAGGATCGCACGAGAACAAAAATGTGTAGGGTATTTGCGATTGATCTAGAATATATATGTATATATAGGACCGTGTGTATATAGAAATAATAACCAGTACTTGTAAATTATAAATATAACGCTGAAAAAAAACTATTACGAACTTAGGTTTGTGGTCAGTAACATTTTGTATATTTATATATGAAATGGAGTAAAGGAGAGAAGTAATTAATTCCTATTTGTACTGTAAGTGACTGGTAGCAGCTTTTACTGTGTTTCTCCAAAAATGTCTCTGGGGGGCGTCACGTGTACATTCGGTTAGGGAGCATTTTGTTATCGTTTTAATAAGGTATGTCCATCTTGTGGAGGATGTGCCGCGATCACGTTAGCCTTCCACTCTTTCTTCACTATGTGGCGGTCCTAGGAGGCTTCGTTTCGGATAATGTTCAATTTTGAAAGATTCGAACTTGCACAATTGACGAAAATCTTTATTTAATCCAAAGCTATGCAGCTTTAGCTCCCCTTAAAATGAAAGACCAGCTACTATCTCATCATCGTCAAGGAACGTCTTTATTTCTGATAAGCTGACAATCGAAACATCTGGTGTTATGGAGATATGTGGACATCAGTGATCAGTTATGAGGTAGACCCGCTAGCAAGTTTGCCCCTTACACTATAAAACGCCCCAAAATATCCAAACATAATTAATATATTAATACTTACAATATAACATGTGGTAACTATAAAGTATATTTCCGATTTTCCCAAATGAAACAAGTTTGAATTTAGTGATGGTCCGATATCGATACTATGCACAGATAACTTCGTTAACCCCTCCATTATCAATGCCATTACTCAACGTTGGACACAAATTAACGATGGAAACTCCAGCGTAATTAAGTTTTAAACTTATAGTGCTCTTATTAGGTGATATATGGGGTTAATGGGAATATTGCACGTACTATGGTGTATTAGCAATTTGAATTTAAGGGATACTTTGTGATATGTATTTTATACGCTTGCACCGGTTACGACAAAAGGCACTGCCCGAAGATCGATCAGCTGCTTGACAGTAAATTTTGACCTTTTTTTTCCCTTTTATACTATTTTGTAAAGGCATATATAATATTTTATTTATTGTAAATATTAAACATAGTGATTATAAAATGTTTAAATATTCCATATACTAAATTTGCATATAGATATAAATATATAGGTATTCGCTAATGTGTTTGGATTCAATGTTCAATTATAATTATTAGTTTATAATATTCATATGTCATCGTATTCAGTTCCGATTAAAACCTAGTCTGTTTTGTCTTTTTAGTCTTTTCATCATTTCTAATGACAAAGTCGAAAACTACTGAAGTGATTTCATAAATCCAAATCCTTTCATCATTAGCATAGGCAATACATATACTAGATATTTTATATAGACTTAAGTTACCTCACCGATTCGATTTTTAGAATTCGTTCCTGTTCTAGACCGAGCTATGTAATACGTTATAATCCCGATTATAAAATTATATATAATATGATTAAAAATAATAAGGCACCACGGAAAATCGAGCTAATATAATATAAATGGAGTTAAAACAAATATCAAAAGGAAGCCATTGCGCACGTGGCAGTAATCTGCGAACACGTTATTATTTCCCGACGATTGTTCTATTTTTAAACGAATGTCTTTAATTTCAACCTTTAGCAGACCCTTGATCACAAATTGATTATTTATCGTGGTTTATTTAAATAATAATTTAATCGTTAAAGGACGTTAAATTAATTTCATTGTTATGAGTAACATTCACGCAAACTCAAGACATAATTACGCATAACTTTGCTGAAATTCTATGTAAAATTGTTGATTTCAACAATTTTAAATAAATGTCAACATCCGAGAAGTCCACGTTTCAGTGGCTAGATGGGGTGACAGTCTGGACGATCGGTCCTCTATACTTATTGCGATTATGTACCAAATACTTGCATGTACCTGATCGTAGGTAAATATCCAAACATACAAGAAAATAAAACTAAAACATTGTTAAAAATTGTAAAATATTATTATAATAACTAATATTTGATATACTTCGCAATTTTGATGGGGTATATTATATTATGATTATCAACTGACTAGTTAGATTACTAAAAAAACCTTATATTAATATTGAATTGACATAAGTGTGTATTAAAATAATTACCTTTTAATTCCGACCTTAATTGATAAAATATTTATGGAGTCTAAATATTAAAAGTTATTAAACATATCGATATCGACGAACATCGATAAGTTGACCATGACATCTCTATTACCTTCGTATTTGTGCGTAACATTTACAGTATTGATTTTGTTTGCGCGCGCAACCCTAATCCCCACCTCCGAGGGGACAGGGGTAGGAGGCAAAAAGGAATAGGGGCGAAGCGTCGATTCAAATCGAACCTTTTTATAGGGGCGCCTGAATCACTCAGGTTAATTCCACGATATTCTGCGTTCATGAATTGTGCGTGACATTTGTTCTTCCAACTCATTCTATTATTCAAATAATGGGGCAATAAAAATTAAATTAATGAAGTCTTAAGTTTAGGCGAATGTTATTTGCGTCACATGGTCAGGGGTGACCATGGTTGCTGTAAAGCTTCTGAAACGTCAGGGTAGTTGAATAATTAAGTAAACCGCGATAAAATCCGTAAAACTAGTTTAATTGTAACACGTTATTGAATCAATTAATTAGAAAGTATATGAATTGGATTGAGAATTTGTATTAAATTGAATTCTTTTAAGAACTCCGAATATCAGAAGTCAACGCTTCTGCCCGCCAGGGCCGTGATGGTCGGCAAGAAACGATCCTCCCCTCTCCAGTTTTAAGCACTCGTTACGCACTTTAAGGAAGAGGTAGTAACATGCTGCATAGGAAGAGGTAGTAACATGCTGCATAGGAAGTTGTATTGCCATGCGTGGTGCATGGTCCTAGCATCATTCTCCTAGGCAACGGAAATGAGCCTGCACGACCAGGGAAGTACCTCTCGCGCACAATTATAAAAACCATTATTGTAAATTAATTGTATTTTTTTGGCTGTTAGAAGATTCGTTTTTGACTTCCTACATGTTCACGGACGTCGCTAGTCAACTTAAGCCTTCGACTGTTTGTTTGCCTCCTAAAACAATAGTATTAAAGGCCGACAGCTAGAAATGATCATGACCAGAATTTCATAGCCTAATTTAACCTGCAAACAATCTCTCTTCAAACAATCTCTCTTCAAACAATCTCTCTTCAAAACTCAAACTATTAAGAGCATTACGATTTACTTCGCTATTAAAATTTTGTACCCTTTGCAAAGTACCTCTCAGGTAACCCTTTAGCATTGTTACCTCAAGCTTCGCAATGTTAAGTTTAGGGTAAACTTTTATTATGTTTATACAGCAAAAACTGAAATAGAAAAAGAATCAAGTGTATATTTTGCTATGGCTAACAAGAAGGCTATAATAAGTTTTACGTAATTAGATATACCCCATACGATGTATTGCTGACTTAAAGTAATTGCTTTCAATAATTTTTATATAAACTAGCGTTCCGTCCCGGCTTCATCCGTAGATAACAGGGACCGGAGCCTAACTAATTATATCGCTAATCGGGAATCACTTTACAGGTGGGTGAAAACCACTTGAAAATCTGTTTAGATTTTGATAATATCGATCAGACGCAGACAGAACGGTTTTTGGCGGCTTTGTTTTATACATAAGATAAGGGGACAAATAAGTAGTCGATGCCTTTTCATAACCACTAAAGTTCATAGATTAATATCTATTGAGACTTATGTCTCCCGTTATTACGTCCTCTAAAGCGCAAGAAAATTATAAACCATACAAAACTGAACAGATGTCACTTTTCCACGGTATCATGTGAGCAAAAGGTACATCCGAATCGTGCTAGCCAAATTCAGCTGCAATTAGACGTACTCCAACTATGTTATTACTCTAAACATAAAATATGTTATTGTGTTTGTATATTAAATATGTTTTTATAAAGTACGATAAGGTTGACATAACATATTTGATAAAAACCCCAATAAAATCTCTAAATGTTGGAATCAACAGCCCTGAAAACATATGAAGTAAAAACACAAATTAATGATCATTTTATTCATTACATAACACCGTAATTTATCCTGAGTTCCCGTTAAAAAGCTCAAAAAGAAAGATAATTCACCTGCTAGATCCCCCATGTATGCAAACCGATATAATATGGCATCTGCCACATCCAAAGACGGGCAGTATATTAGGCAGCAGATACCATGTACCTCCTCGTAACACTGCCAGATACCATCTCTTAATATAACGTTAAAACCAAAATTCGTAGCATGGAAATCGATTTTATAACAAACGTAGTAGTAGGAAAAGCTGGTAAAAAAATTGGGGTCAAACGAAAATTCACAGAAAAAGTTTCGTTTCAACATTGATGGACCAGGCGTCGCGGTGAAAATGTTATTTCATCACATTTATTCGAGTTGACAACTTTGTGAAACGTTACAGGAACTTTGTTGCACAACTTTTGCCCCTCGTTTATTATTTTTTCCCACACCGCGTGAAATACTATCGGATATTTGTTTAAATGTATGTTTTCTTATATGTAAGTAAATACACTTTTTTTTTAAACCTGAACTTATGCTGTGGAAGCGAAGAGTAGCTCGATACAGCTTCATCAGATTGCTTTGAGGGTTCGTCCGGCGACGAGACCAGGTTTGGGGTCGAAAGAGGTACCGATCCCCCTCCCTCCCGCAGGAGAGGCCGTCGCCCACAAATAACTACACTGTGCGTCTACAACTACTCGAATAGACTATTACTACTCTAACAAGCGAGTTTTATGAGCAAATTAAATGGAGCCCCATTGGAGGGAAGGCAAGGAAGGCAACGTATCTACATGTCAATAGTGCAGATGTATACGTTGGTAGTCGTCAAAGGGCTTGACTCGTTTGCTCCCCTATTTTACAAAAGTAATTGCTAGAAGTAATTTATTATAAACCTGTCCTATTTGTAAGAGGCCGGGATGTGCTTCATTGCCGCAAAATTGAGCGGACATGACCGAGCAGGTATATTTCGCTCACATGATACCAGCGTAAAGTGACATCTTCGTTGTCACGTTTCGTGCGCTTCGTGAGTAGTCTCTGATAGGAGGGAAAAATTATTATCCCGATGAGTTATGCGGATAATAATTATGCGGATGTTCACAGTCTTCGGCAGTCGTGAAAAGGCTCCGTTTGATCGTTTGCCCTCGTATACTGTAAAAAACCAATTTCGTAATATAAAAAAACTCGTTTTGTTTCACAGTTGATCAAAATCTCCTAAAGTACGTATTTATAAATCTAAACCGCTCGCGAGTCGCGTTTTAATTGATGGCAATAGACCGGCTGATTACCCCGTTTCAATTGCCTTTGAGCTTTCAATTGCATTCACCTGAGCTTCAGTAGCTTTACTAGACCAAAGCTTTTCACGCGGCCGAGCTTAACATGAATTAGCTCTCCGATTCTCAGTGCTAAATTGATTAATTTTATTCGATTGCGCTGATTGACATAGAACAGGTGTTCTGTGTTTGACGGGATATCTTTTGATTCGTCATCGACAGGACAAAAGGACATGATTTAGGAAATGTTAAGTTTAACAATTTAAACAGTATATATAAGTGTATGTGGGGTCAGTTTTAAAAACCAATATACTCTTATATAATAGACTACTTTTGTTGTACAATTTTCTACCTTAACCTACCTAAAATATTTTGCCAGCTCTGTATGTATTTATGGTAAAAATATGAGATATTTTTGAAAACCATATAACAAAATGTGTTGTTGATGTTAGCCATCTGCTACTGGGAGGTTGTTGCTGGTTTGAAAATAACCCTAAAGAGTGGTATTAGTTTTTTTGTATTAGGGGACAAACGAGAAATCGGAGCCTTTCAACGACTGCCGACGCCCATGAACATCGGAATAATTATGTCGATGAGTTGCCTTCCTTTACACCTCACCCCCCCCCCCCTTCAAAGGGCCACCTGACTACTCACGAACCGCACGAAACGTGACAACGAAGATGTCACTTTACGCTGGTATCATGTGATCGAAATATACCTGCCCGGTCGTGTCCGCTCAATTCCGCTGCAATGAAGTACATCCCGGCCTCTAACTAGATAGGACAGGTTTATAATACTTTACTATTAGCAATTACTTTTGTAAAATAGGGGAGCAAACGAGTCAAGCATTTTGACGACTACCGACGTAAACATCTGCACTATTGACATGTAGATACGTTGCCTTCCTTGCCTTCTCCCCTCCAATGGGGCTCCATTTAATTTTCTCATAAAACTCGCTTGTTAGAGTAGTAATTCTATTTAAAAGTAAGTCTATTCGAGCAGTTGTAGACGCAGAGTGTAGTTATTTGTGGGCGACGGCCTCTCCTAACGCAACACAGAAGGTATCACTTTACGCCAGTATCAAGTGATCGAGAGGTACCTCCCCGGTCGTGCCGGCCCAATTACGTTGCATAAGAGGATGCGGTGTCATGCACCATGCATGGCAGTACCTCCTCCTATGCAGCATGGCACTACCTCTTACAGATTTTAAATTCTTAAACCTTAACAGTATGAGTAAATAATCCATCCTCAAAAACTAATTAGCGCAAGGTTTTTTAAGTCTAGAGGCAAACGAGAAATCGGTGCCTTTTGACAACTACCGATACCCATAGGCATCCGTTCATTCTCCAGCAGACGCTCCAATGTGCCACCGGCTACTCGCAAACCGCACGTAACGCGACAGCATAGCTGTCTCTTTACGGCAGTGCTATGTGAGCGGAAGCCACCACGTCGGACGTGCCGGCACAATGCATCATACCCTCTTATTCACGTGTTCCGAGGGCCACGGTCTTAATATAGTAACGCCAATATTCCATAAAAATCTCGATACATGACATTAGTCAATAACGAATTGAACCATAGACACGATAAATGAGTTATATACATCAACGAGGAGGATAAAGAAATACAAATATTCAATCACAGGGCGTGATCAAAATGAAATTGTTTGGGCCTATTTATAGAGGTGTGAAATCTTAGTGCAGCGCAGAGTGCAAGTCGGAAATTGCCAATTTCTGCACCGAACGGACCTTCGGCCGGAATATATTAAATATGGGGCGTCTAGGTTAGGGCTATTCGAATTAGATGGCAATTTAAACGGATTGGTGGGAAAATCGGATCTAAGGCAATAAAACAAAATTGGAATGTTTTTCAAATATTGAGTAGCTACATTAAAATCCATCAAAACAATAATTTTGACACATAATGGGCAGCCTATGCCCTGCCAGTATGATCAGATAGATATATAAATTGCATAGGGCTTATGGAATTATAACGGACGAGATAAAATGACACTCGTAAGTAATGGAATTATAACGGACGAGATAAAATGACTCTCGTAAGCACGTATATAAATCTAACATTTACTTCAATATCGAAAGCTTATACTGCTTAAATATATTTTAGTGTACCCAGTGTCTCTCGTATTATCAAGACACACACATGCCTGTTAGCTAATATAATTTTATTAATACGTGAATTAAAAACTTTGGACCCCTTATTACGAAAATTTCGCGGACAGAGTAATATAAAATTTAGGGACACACATAATTTATGTGTAGGGAAGTGCAGAGCGCTAATATTTTTATACAATATGCATTATATTTTACTATTTCAATTAAATAAAACTTCACTCACACTACAATATGCTACATCATAAATAATCTATAATAATACACCAATTACTATTATATGCATTTCATTTTATATATAAAAGGTTTTAGAGACATGCTGTTTTCGAAACTGATTTATATTTTTATAATTATGATAGAATTTCAATATATAGGCAATAGTATTATATTACAATAAAACTACTTTTACAGATTTTATCGCGGTTTATTTAATTATCTAACTAGCCAAGGATGGAAGTTCCACCCATGACCATGAATGCTGTAAAGCTCCTGAAACGTCGGGTTGGTTAAATAATTAAATAAACCGCGATAAAATCCGTAAAAGTAGTTTTATTGTTATAAGTAACATTCGCGTGAACTTAAGACATCAATAGTATTATATTATTAATTAACAATCTGAATTGTCCATTTAACTCCAATATAAAATAATACAATTCGGGAGATGTCCAGCTCTTTGTGCTAATCTATATTAAGCTAAGCCACTGACTGCAATGCAGGCAAAGTAATCATATCAAAACAAAAAAATTGGCACTAACACATATTCAGTGAGTCATATACACATAATATTTTTCTTTTTTCTGATACGAAATAGCAAAAAAGCATATTTTTTTACTATTTGTTTAGGAAATACTAATCGAGCGACTTAAAACATATTTCCTTAGAATTGACACGAAATGTATCACTATCACAATGATCACACACGGCAGATGTGAAACTGCATAAAGTTTCGAGAGGTTTGGTGTATTATGCACCTCGATATATTTATTGATTTTTAACAACAATAGCAACAGGAAATATTCACGCCACTTGCCTAATGAGTTACGCAGAGTGAAACTCCGATGGCCAAAAATCACGATCCTCACAGAATATCGCATAGACAAAGTCTCTACTTTCACTCTAAACGGAGAACAAGAAATATTCGCTCGTACCAAATTTGCTTACACAAGCGGTAAACATACATTTCATATGTTACAATACAATTCTGTTGCGCATTCGTAAATTCGACCTATATTGTAGGTACATACATCCTGTACTTTGTTGACGCGGGGAAACACATTTACACGCCTTTACTGGCTGTGGGTGGAGTCCAGTGGTGTGTGGGGCTCGCGGCACATCATAGTGCCGAATACCCACAAAGACCATCGCGAGTACCATCAGTGCCAAAGGGTGGGTTGGTGAGAACAACAATTCACTAGGGCCACTAAGGGACCGACGCCACCTCCACAGATGGGCTTGTCCCGTACAACAGGACAACCCCACCAACTTTGGGATAGTGCAATGGAGTGAGATTCCCATCCTCGCCCTTTTTACCCTGCGCAAATGCGCTGCCTCCTTTTGCTCTTATGTCCCCTCTTCATAAGAGAGGTACAAATCTCCACCTGTTCGGTTCAATTCGCTTCGCCCAAAGTGTTAGGGTTCACGCCAGACTACTGAGCTCCACCGCCACGACTAGGCTTGAACCGTGGTGGGGAGATACATACATCCTAGCACAAAAGTGTACTAGGTAAATATATTCTGAAAATAATAACTGAACGACGCGACGTCTATAATGTTATCAAAGATAGGATCTATACATTTCGTATTATAATCGTTAAGAGAAGATAATTCTCAAGTAAGGTTTTTGTGTAAAAAATATGTCGTTTTATATTATAGAGGCACAAACGATTAGATAAGAGAGCCTTTGTAGTTAACCAAATGCATCCTCTTCCCTTCCTCCTCCACTCCAATGGGCCACCAGCTACTCACAAACCGCACAAAACGCATCCATGCCGTTACTTTTCCCGTCCAATTCCGCTGCAATGGAGCATAGAAACACCCCTTACTATATAGTTACCCAATTTTAATTTATATTTTGCACTAAAAATTATCCCATTACAACTCGAATTACAATATTCAAATTTTGAAACCACCAGAATCGATTTGAAGCGATTAATCGTGTTTATTTCATCACTAGATCTAAACGAGTGTGGAGGTCAATAGGCTCCGCATTGCGCTTCTATCGACGCGATGTTGAAATTCATCACGTAAATCCTAACGCTGCCAGCGACGTATGAGTGTGAACAACACTAATGGAGATTTATGGGCTCTGACGGTGTTTTAAAGGTTTTTATGTTCATTGATTGATATGACAAACATTTTGATTCAATTAGTTTTCCCCTATTTACTTTTAAAGTGAGCTTCTATCTAAACCATAACTGTTGTAGATCAATAAAATCAATTTTTTTAATGTACTATGCCTCATAGTGACATTTTTATTTGTATTTGTGAATAAACAGTAATAAATAAAAGAAACGGTCAAAAATTAGCGTAGGATTGGACTTGTGCCAATCATGCTGGTCCAATTTGGCTGCTATGCAGTCACCACATATTACTGAATCAGTGTGTTCTTATGTGTTATTGTTGTATACAAAACCAAATTAACTCCTTTCACTGTTTTTTGCCCGTTTTCACTATTGTGTTAAAGGTACAACCTTTGAGGTTGGCAGTGGCTTAAGTATTCCGTCTAAGGCCCTTGGCAAATTTATCGGATGGGGCCATCTCTCTCCCAACCTGAAGAATCTAAACCAATAAATGTTAGGGTCCTTCTGCGACAGGGCTCACTTCCGAAGCTCGCATCATTCTACCGTCCCGATACCCCAATCCACGTCCCGCCACGCAAGCGACTATCATCTTAATCAACCTAGAACTTACTTTATTATGCAAAACGAAATCGCGTGCACAAGTTCGTTTCTAAATAACTTAAGAGCATTACATGTCTATGGTTTCGTATTTATTTTGAAGATAATTATATTTATAAATGAAACCTACGTTGAATAAAACATAATGAAGGGCAAACCTAATATTTATTCCATTAAATTGTTTGCGTTAATTTGCTTTGTTGACGCTAGAGATGATTTTTTATATGGATGATGCCATAAAAAATAGGTGCCTTAAAAAATTAAGGTTTCAATTTTGTTGCCAAATACAGCGTAATATTTGACCTGGATTACCTAGGACTGCCTACCTGGACTAGTGATAAACCACAAACAATGAGTTGAATAATAGTTTATCGGAAATCGTTTTGAACCCGTAGATTCTACGTTTAATTTCTCTCCGATCATGTAGAACTACCGTTCTAGGACGGTAGCTTTAGGCGAATAAGGGGATAGATAGTGCATTTATGTCACGCGGGAAACAAGAAGGCCTGCATTCATAGGCGTAGGCGGCGTAGCCGAAATTCAGACCTTGTACCACAGAATAGCAAATTCTAAGGTGTCCATATATTATAAAGCAGCAGTAGTGGCCGAGATGGCCATGCGGTCTCAGGTCCTCTTATGAATGCGAGGGCAGGCATCTGCCTCGCGGTGCCCGGTCGTTACGAATGGTAAATAGTATTGGGAAGATAAACATACAGCCGTTCGTGTTCTATCGAGATTTTTTGCGTATAATAATGCTGTAGAGTTTTTTGTATGTTTGTTTGAACGCGCTAATCTCTAAAATTCCAAGTTGTATTTAAAACAATTATTTTACGTCTGATAGCTATATTCACTAGTAAAGTATATGCCGTAAACCATGAGGCTATGCTATACAAGACCGGAGTTACGGGGCACTGTTAGCTTGTTTATATACTGGCATTCCATCCCCGCTTCGCAAGGATATTTCACAAAATGTGACAATAATTTATTGATATATAAAAATACAAATTTATAAATTTCTATTTCGGCCCCGTATATATTATACGTTACCATGATAACAAATTTATTTTTTGACAGAGCAAAGTCTGTCAGGACAGCTGGTTGTCGATATTTTCTGTAGCTGCGATATAATTTTTTCATATTAATTTCTAAAGTTTTAGAAAACATAGTCTATGTTCATCAGAGATAATGTAGGACTCTAAAGGTAAAAGAATTTTACAAAGAGATTCTCTGTATAATGTTAGAATAGACAATACGAAAAAACTGCATCATGTAAAGTATCATAATTCCTATTTTTTACAATCTACGCATCCGTGCACAATCTGAGGCTTTTAGATTTAGAGAGGCATTTGAAGTCATGTGCCAAAGACTATTCCAGACATTGATCAGAATTGAGGTACGTGAGCTGAAACTGTATCACATTTGCAACGTTGTTATAACATACTCACTATTTTATTCAGCCGTAATTTGAATACATATCCAGATCTAAATTTAAACAGTATGAAAGAGTATATAAAATGTATTATTTATTCAAACTACAACTTAAGGAGTGACAATATATTTCGTCAACTTTATTCAGTCTGTTAACGTTTGAAACTTGACCTGGCCTGTTATAGAAGATCACATTACACAAAACGTTTTAGTAGCTGCATTGCAGCCGAATTGGGGCAGCATGACCGGGGAGCTACCCCTGTTCGTGCGTCTTGTGACCAGCCACTGGTACATTGGAGGCGAGGAGGAAATGAGGGAAACGCATACGCATAACAATAACTATGTGGATGTCTATGGGCATCGTCAAAATACTCCGTCTTCTCTCTTCCCCCTACACTATAAAAAAAATTACTGTTGTGTGTAAAACATATAAATTGTGTTTTAAAATTGATGAAAGGAGAAGGGTATAATGTGGGTAGGCAGGTGATGAAGGAGAGTGATCTTTGAGCGTATGTATCTACGTGTATTTGTATGTAGACTTCTATCAGCCCTACGGCCTGAACGGAAAGAGGGATATAAGTGTATTGTATTGTTAGATACGTCATGATAACGAGAGTGACCCTGGTTACAACCACACCCATTATAAAACGAAGTCGCCAAAAATGGCCTGTCTGTATGTGATCGATTATCTCAAAACATACAGAGAGGATTTTCATGCAGTTTTCAATCACAGATAGAACAACTCCCGAGGTTGTTTTTAATTTATGCAGTCAGCTTTTTGTTTTCAATTTAAAACTGTTTTTTTTTTCAGAACGACTTTTGTACTCTTTTACACTTCTTTTTTGCAATATTTTTGTACCTCTTTCGCACTTTTTTTTTCTGGAAAGACAGAGCTACCGTTTCACATATGCTATGATCATATGCAATTCTACATCGCACAGTAAAATATAAACAATTAAATGTTAATTCACTGAAAATTAATTAATTGTTAAATCAGTATGTGAAAAGTAATTGTCATATGAATACGTTTTAATTTATTTACATTATCAAAAGTCTGACCAAGAATATTATATCATAATATTATGTATGGTCATTAGCGAACCGCCCCGGCTTCGCTCGTGAATAGCAGGGCCAAATTATTAATTAGTGGCGTTCAAACACACAAACTTTTCAGCTTTATTATATACAACTAATTATGTAATATACTTAAAATCTTTTGGATGTATAATAAGGCTTACAATTATTTATATATTTTACCGCGGTTTATGTAATTATTATCTAATTCCACAGTCTCTGATGCTTTGAGAATCAAAGAAATCAGTAGAATGTTTATGTACTACAATACTTTGTGACAAAGTACGCGGTCTACTGATGATGAACTGGATCCTGCATCTCCGCCACATTACATGATTGCGAGGCGCGCATCTGTCACGGCCAGCGCCGCGAGTACGAACATGCTGAATACATTTCCCGCATGTCGCTTGTACGCTTTAAAATGCTTTCCAATTTCACTCTACATGCTCATCTTATATCATCAGTATCAGACTGTGTCTGAAGCAGTTTATAGAAAACTAAACTAGCTAAAATAAATTTAGGTTATTTTTTTTTGCGCTGAAAACACGTGGCCTAATTTATAATATCAAGTATATTCCTGCCATACCATCCATCGTCTGCCTAAAATCAAAATATTTAATTAGGCTAAACGTCATCCGCCATATTGAAGAACGTCTCACAATAACAACTTGGCTAATTTTTGGCCCGCTACAAATCAAGACGGCTATGTTTTTGAAAGTGGCTAGCCATAACGTAATATGGCTAGCTGTTTATAGAATACTAAAAATAATATTTAATGATTGTCCCAGTATTTCTATCCCAGTCGTCCCAGTAGTAGAGGATATTATAATATTATGTTACATTAAAATATTATTACACATGAATTCTAACTTTAACTAGTTATCTGCACAGGACATGTAGTGCCCAATGTATGCGTAGAGTCAAGTCCATTAGATATGGCTGCTGTAGCCGCAATTCGGCTAAGGGGATATTATTGGAGTAGAGACTATTAACCTGCGCAATGAATCTGGAATATCATTTCATTATTATGCTAAATAGATGTACGACATTGAGAACACAGATAACGAATTGAATGCCTTCCTCAGAAATGCTTCGGCTTGCCAATTAATGCAAGCGTCCCACAACAGAACATTCGGAATTAAGTTTCGGAAGTGTTCGCCGTCTGTCGAAAACGCGCCCATAGCTAGTTTATCATAGCTGTTTTCACGTACCCCTACAAAATTTAGACTACGCGGAGTTTGAGTTTTCACATATGACATAGTTACTTTTTTCATATGATATAGTTACTTTTTTCATATGACATTGTTACTTTTTTCATATGACATAGTTACTTTTTTCATATGACATTGTTAATTTTTTCATATGACATAGTTACTTTTTACATATGACACAGTTAGTTTTTTCCTATGATATAGTTACAGACCTTGTACGATGTAGACATTAAACAACATATAGCCAGCAATGAGCCGTCGGAAGCTCAGAAACCAAAAATTACCTTAAATGTGTTCAGCAAATATATTGACAATGAGGCTAGAGGAGACATGCGATAGTATCACACTCACGCTTCTCCATACTACCGCCGCGTGTACTGCGACATCCACAATATTGCAAGATCTGTTTGTAAAGGACATTTTATTTGCGGTAGAGTTACGATGCAGTAATATAAAAGTGTTGATTATATGTCAAGTCACGGCTTCGCCTCTTGCCTGGGATTCGATTACTCGTGATCACGGCATGTAACCTCATTATCGCCAGCTTCAATCCAATTACCTGTCGCAATTTCATAATTATGTTTCGTTAGCTAAAATATCACCACGAAATTCATTAAACTCGCTATAAAAGTCAAGTGTTCGGTTCGTATCAGGTTATGTAGCCTTCTACAAAAGTTCCTTTTTTGGGACTAGCTTAACGGTAAAAATAATGAAATGGTCAAACCACGGCGTACATTAAACCTATCGAATAAACAGAAAAATTGTCACCTGAAGCGATCGAAATTGCTACGTATCCGTAGCATTGCTACGTGGGCGTAGCAACTGTGGCAAAAAAAATGTGTCGGTAATAATTAAACAGCTCTTTAAACACTTCTTGTACTATTTTTAAAGATTATGTTAGTTTAAGAAGTAGAATAAATTAGTAGAGAAGAAAAAATGATTTGTTAACCATGTTATATATCTAGTTAAAAAGCTTCTGAAGAGAAGACCAGGTTTGGGTAGCCGCAACTTGTTCAAACATCGAAGAGATAAGTCAGAGGATAACTATTAATCACGAAGTCTTTAGTCGGGTTAAAAAAGAGTTCCACAATTTCTACTAACAGTCCGGAGCCAGGAAATTGTAGGAGTAACACACTCTGCCTTGGAAAACACCTTAAGCCGTCGGCCCTGCGGCTTATTTATATCCAGTCGTGTTGGACTGCTATTTAATCTAAATCACTATCTCACCACAAAATTTCAGAAACTGTACACACGTATCAAGGCGTAGGTGCTTACTGAAACTAATTAAAAGACAATTATTGATCATTAACATATAATTAATATTACAATGATAAACCCAATTAATTCGATCACATAAGATAATCGGGGTCTAATCGATATTGAAGAATCGATTAATCGTATCACTCGCTAATTATTCACATCGCTCGGTGTACCCATCTATTACCCGCGACTGAACGCACGGCTGCCTCTCCCAGAATAATCATAGCGATGAATTAAATTTGAAAATAGCCTGCCATTGTTGGTTCTAACTTCGATAAATTTACGCCAGACTAACCTGCTAATTCCAATTTTAGGCGATATTTTATATCCATTTCGATACGTTTACATTAAAATACTAAATTTTGTTTCAAATAAGTTGAAGTATCGTCTTCTGGATCATCTAGACGAGGGGAAGGCTGTAACAGCCTGTCAGGTCATCAGGTCATGGGTCTCCCATACGTGGTCATTATATGAAGGGAGTAAAATCAGGCCGTCCGTTTGAGCGGGAGTTTATAGGAATAATTAGCACATAAAAGTCATAACGTTAATTAGGGTACATTGACGGATGGCGAGCTCATCTAATAGAAATCAATCCACTATTCCATATCAGAAATAAGAGTCACATCTATACCTATCCAATATTTATGCAACAAATAGACTTCAATTACTGGAAAACTCGTGTTCGTCAGTAGTATTGTTAGTTATGGGGAAAAGATGGGTGACGCAGTCATTTCGCATGGTGAATCACTGCCCGCGATCGATACTGTCTAGACAAATACACGACTGGTGTACTGGTCACGAAACACCACGTAAATCATAACAGACGTCGCTGGAGTAATAAACAAGGCTAGCGGCTTAAACTGCAGTTTTATAAGACCGTGGGATCGAGTTTTCCCGACATCTATTATACACGTATCACATTTTATCCGATAGCAAAATTATCTGCCTAGCCAGAAATTTAATTCAGTACACGTGAAACATAAGTTTAAAGAATCATTTTCACAAATTTTCGCCTCGAAAATAGGTGATCCATTACGTACAATTAAAATAAATAAATTGACCATTTCTGTCCTTTCTTAAAAATTTTAGCCGACCTCTTTATAATTAATTATATATAAATCTTTATATTTTACGCCTATAGGGCTAAACACCGGAATTTTGGCCACTTTCTTCACGTTTAAGGTGTTTCACCCCTTTTTTTCGTGACGCACAGTCAGGTTTTACAGGCTGAATTAAATGTTCCAGGCAGGAGGCAAATAATTACGGTAGCTTACATATATATCATATAAAAAGTCCATTAGACAAATACTAATTAAAGGTTTTGTTAGTGACATTTGGTTAATAGACCAAGTATCTGCTGCTGGTGGCCATATTATTCCACAATATTGGCTACCCCTTTATTAGGGGTACTCTAACCAAATGGCAGAAAATGGAATCTTTATAGACTTTTCATGTCTGTCTGTCAGACCTTGTGGTTATAGTGATTTTGAAAAAATAATTTATTAGGGATAGCACTCCATATATGTAACTGGGGATATTTTTTTGGGAGTACATTTTGAATATCCTTTTCGAGAGGATTGTTGCTGAAGTGGCAAAAAGTTAGGGGAGGTTATAACTTACAAACTACCAAGGAGAAAATCATATAAAAGTTGCAATTATAAAATTCAATAAAGACTTCAAACGAAGAAAGCAGAACCTATAAATTGGACCCAAAAATAGACGGTATTTGTTGTCTATGGCACTATAACTATATACGCGACAGACTGCCACAGAGAAATTACAGAGAATAGAGATAGCAAGTTAGATTGCTCGGAGCTCGTCGCCTCTCCCGAGGATGAGGGCATCGCATTGTGCTAGCGTCAGGCGCCGGGCCAGTTCTATTATAACGTAAATTAGTTTTTATCAGTACCATCGCTGCACGACGGGCATTTAGTCATATATCTTGTGATATCTACTAGCTTGAAGTCCAAGTAGAGTTGAGCTTTGAGGCAGTGCGAGGACAGTAATATTTGTTATGTATGAGGTAATGCCTTGCTGTGTTAGAGCCAGATAGATCAGGCCCAACCGCTGAGGTTCACTCACATGATACCGTCTTAAAAGCGATCGCTTTTCGTAAGGTTTGAGAGTAGCTGGATGTCCATTAGGAGGGCCATGCATGTGTGTATGCGGATGTTATTGGGCGTCAATAGTCACTAAATCGCTTTAAAAAAAATTAACTGCTAATACGCTTTTTTGACCAAATAAGTAAACTATTTTTATGATTCAATTAGCATCCGTCACGGCTTCAAGTGGGCAGTTCATAAAATATGGCAAAAATTCATTGATTCGCAAAAAATACATAAATTATTCATTTTAATTTCGACCTCCAACCGGGTTATCGTGAAAACAAATTCAATTTATGTCAGAAACTATCCGTCTGTCGGAACAGCGAGTCGTCAATAACTTCTGCAACTTCGATATAAGGATCCACTTTGATGTATTTCCACGCCCTCGGTTACACTATCGAAGTTTTCACAATAAGAAAAACGTTTTGGAAAATGTTATATAGCCTATGTTAATCATAAACACTGTAGGATTCTAATAGAAAATAAGTTTTAAAATCGATCCACTAGTTTCGGAGTCTAATCAATGCAAAGAAACAAAGAAAAAATCCAATATTTCCTGTTTATAAAATTAGTATAGACGAGCTCGAATAGTTACTTATTTGATGAGTTTATGTATTTGGGTATTTTTAGCGCACATGGAACCGCAGCGGTACGACCACGGAGTACTAAGTTGGGCCTCATTTCGACCGAGTGATCGGAGCCTTCTTAAGACTACCTCCGCCAATGAACATCCACATAAGTGCTATGCCATTGCGTCGTCCTCTACCCCCTAATGGGCCACCGGCTACTCACAAACCAGACGAAACCCGACACGGAAGATGTCACTTTACGGCGGTAGTGCGTGGGCGAGTCATCCCCGGTCGTGCCGGCCCAATTCTGTTACATAGGAGGATGTAGCGTCATGCACTATGCATGGTAATACCTCTTTCTAAATTATTTTTGTAGATTCTTGCAGCCACATAAAGATGCCACGTCATTCTTTACAACATTATACAGGGGGGACAATGAAGCCAAAGCTTTTAAAATATATAAAAGAGCGTAGCCGTTACATACTCAAAACTCTGTTCATACCATCCGAAATGCGAAGTAGTGGTAAGTAAAACCCTGTAAAAATCGCATTAGCATTGAAAAGAAGTCAAAGTACAAGCTAAGCTTAGCTTGGGAGCAATTGGTATTTTTTATTATTTCATTCATTCATTCATTATCAGCCCTTATCGGTCCACTGCTGGATATAGGCCTCTTTCAATGGACACCAAGACGACCGATCTCCTGCTACAGTATTAGTAGCAGGAGGCTACTCGCACCCATCCCGGACCGGCTACTGCGCGGAGATCATCTTCCCACCTGGTGAACAGTCGACCAACACTTCGTATTCCTAAACGCGGCCTCCACTCCAGAACCCTATTGGCCCATCTGCCATCTGTTCGTAGATCGTAGCGTTCCGAATCCGACAGTCGCTTCGGATCTAAAAGTTCCGTTGAGATTTAACATTTTCCAATAACAGCCCTAGTACTACTGGCCATCTTTGGAGTTGTCCTGTGAGGGCTACGGGCACCGAGGCGAACCTCATAGCCCGGGTTGGGTCACGAGGGGACAACTATATCTTCGGCAACGGGGCCGCATTTATGCGGGTTCGCCACCGAGGCTTAAGGGTTCAAGGGGGGGGGGGGGGGAATAAAGGCCTGTCTAGGGCCTATGTGTTTAGTGTGGTGTCCAACTTTTAATATCTACATGTATTTCATTGGAAATAAACTTGAATTTGAAAATAAAATAAATAGTTTAATTCTTTGACATCAATAAGAAATGAAACGTTTGAACAACATGCGGTGTTGTGTTGCTTAACCATTTTATTGCAACTGCTCTAAGTCAAACGACACAATAACTATTTATTCATTCCCTACGCGAATTACATCGGTCTTAGCCATTAAAATGTAAATAAAAACACAACAGACAAAAATATATACACCATGTAGCCTATGTGTATGGAGTATGGACAATTTGAACGAAACACCCATCCAACAACGGTTAATATGCTAATGCGTTGCTTCACAAACAAACGCATAAAACGCATAACGCAATACCCCAATTACGAGCGCCAATCGGAATGAACGAATAAAAAAAAGAAAATGGCAAAACTCTCTCAGCAATTTCCGAACGCAAATACGCAACGAAAAGTTGATATCGGCCGTCGAGTGGAGTGAAGGAGCGTAATCAATTTTCGGATGACGGTGAAACGTTTCGATTTTAATCATCCTGAAAAAAAAACACTGTTCGTTTGTGTCATATATGTTTTTGTATGTGTGAAACGTATTCCCCAAATGTCCGTATGTGAACGTTTTTCTCAAAATCTATCGAACGGAGTTTCATGCGATTTTCACTAATTTTCAGAGACTCCCGAGGAAGGTTTTAATTTAAAACTTAATTTGGCACCGTTGTCCACGTACGAAACCGGAGCGTACCACGGTATAAATATATGAGCGAAATACCACTCACTGGTTAATCATAAAATCTCAGAAGCTCTAACCTACAAATTCGACAGTTGAAATCCGCTAAAAATGAATCTTACGAAACTTGGGTGGAGTTTTGAGGGTATAGTGACCGCGAATATATATTGTGACAGATCGACGGACAACACACAGTAGAAACTACTGTATATAGAAACTTGAAATTATATAATTATATAACTTTGGGATATAAGCGTGCACTAAGAAAGGGTTTTAAATATTCCCCTAAGGTGACCGTTATATAATAAGGAGGTGACGTTTATAATATGGATTTTCACCATGTTACGTGGACGAAACCGCGGGCCACTGCTAGTATTTAACAAAAACTATCACATCGGAATTACTTCCTACTCCTACTACTTACTTCTGATGAAATACCTTGCCAAGACAGTTTTAGCTTTCTCTCGAGCCCCTTGCGATCATATTAATGGGTACACAGTGGTTGCCGCTGTCGATCCTGGAGGTACAAGAGTAACAGTGGTGGGAGTGAGTAGTGGGCCAAGCCCGTTAAAAAAATACCCACAGATAAGCTATCTGTTTGGAAATAAATTATATTTATTCTTAATACATACATTTTTTTGCATAAACGTATCAAAGGGACGCGTTTCATACGCACACAAACAGAGTCACTTAAAAATTAATTATGAAAAAGGATTTTCCCGCTGAAATTAAATAACACGTATCATGTACGACGAGAGAATAAATTTTATTTTAATTCGCTTTCTCCCTGGCCGTTATAAATCCAGGATGTACAGTAAAGTATTTCCATCACCGTTTATTAACTGCCGGCTATATTTTCTCAATTTCGCTAATAGGCACAGCGTGCGTTTATGCGGATGTTTTTATACCCAAAATGTACTTTATTTTGCCATTTGTCTACGTTATGGATTTAAATCTTTTTCTTTACTATCGAACTGCCCCGGATTCGCCCGTTATTCACAACACGGGCGAAATTGCCTTAACGAATTGTACGCTTAAACCGTCTCAAGAATTACTATATCCATTGTTATAAACCGCATGAAAAAACATTCTGTAGATTTGGAAAAAACCGACCACACACAGACAGCTTCTGGGGACCTTGTTCTATATTGTAGTAAAGTACATTATAGAAAAAGAAAAAAGTACATATAGTGTAAAGTAGGGTACATATACATGTTGCCCTACTGGATCATGTTTAACATGCAGATGAGAACCAACGAATAGTACCTATATCTTGAACTCTGGAATAATCGTGCCGTCACAGCCGAGTTTCGGCTACGACGGCCAGCTCTATGGAAACTAGCCAACTGTATGTATATTATTACGCTCGTGCTACGTGCAGTATAACTGGTAATGGAGAGTTAGCAAAGCAGGCGCAAACAAGCGTCAAGACCAAGAATGTATGCGTTCCCTCACTCTACCATTATGTATGGACAGGAGAGAATTTAGACCCCGGACCGACAGCTTGACGTGCTCTTCGAAGCACAGCATTCCGAAGGCTTCCTGATTTCGGACTATTGTTAAAAATTAAGAACATATCAATACCGGTTTTCGTTACATCTAGTGGCTCGACCCCGAGACCTCACGTGATTGAAAATGCCTATTGGACCACAATGCGGCCAAGAGTAGTCTGTAATTAAAAACACGAAGAACGTAAAGATTGGTGGTAATACACGTAGCGCGAATGCTGTCCTCTTCATGTCAATGATTGAGTGCCCCCAATCGTTTGGTGATTGGCTCGGTATCTGATGGGAGATCGTGCAAATGAGCTTTTTTGACAACCATTCGTATCGAACGCTAGAACAACGCGCTAATTGATTGCATCGTAAATCTATCATGTGCAGTGATTTAAGCGTGTAGTTTTTTTTAAATTATCGATTGATGGCAAGCGTCGTGTGCAGTGATTTGAACGTTTAGTTTTTTCAAACATCCGTTTGATGGTATATGCCAATGTAATTGATTTAATGTGAACATCGTTTATCCATTACAAGACGTTAAATCTATAATCTAATAAAATGATGTCAAAGTTTGTAAACAAACATATCCGAAAACGCTTCATCGATTTTCATGAAATTCTGAGAAGCTGTTGTAAATAAATTTTAATTGTCAACCTTGACAATCGAATACGACAGGACGAAAATTTTCGCGGTGAACCGGGTAATTTTCGATCAACACAGGATTCTAACTAGTAACTAGCACAATATTCCAATGGAATAAATAGGTTCTCTCATAACAGACAATCTTTATGAGGACAGTAAAATAGTAGTGAACAATAGTGGTACAAGGTATATATAGAAGCTAATTAATAATAAATAGAGGCGAAGAAAGCGCCTCAAAAAGATAAAGCCTTGATACGCACTGAGTAAAACAAAGGAGCCAATAGGATTGTAGAGTAGACACTATGTTTAATGAGATCATAGAGGAGAGGACATATTTATTGCGTATGTAGAGTACAAGCCAAGTTCCCTCAGATTCTAGAGTCTACTCCGACTACCAGAAGCCATATTTAATAACATTATATAGTAGAAGTAATGTTTAACGAGATCGCAGATTAGAAGACATGTTTAGTAAGATAGTAGAGTAGAAGCCATGTTTAATAAGTTTGTAGAATAGAAGTCATGTTTAATGAGATTGTAGAGTAGAAGATATATTTAGTGAGGTTATAGAGTAGAAGCCACGTTCACTGAGATTGTAGAGTAAAAGTCATGTTTAATAAGATTGTAAAGTAGAAGCAGTGTCTAATGAGACC
>JAFELO010001903.1:1257786-1322812 GCA_017140195.1 Eumaeus atala
GCAGAGTAGAAGGCATATTTAGAAATATTGTAGAGTAGAAGCCACGTTCATTGAGATTGTAGAGTACAAGTCATGTTTAATAAGATTGTAGAGTAGAAGCAGTGTCTAATGAGACCGCAGAGTAGAAGGCATATTTAGAAAGATTCTAGAGTAGAAGCCACGTTCATTGAGATTGTAGAGTACAAGTCATGTTTAATAAGATTGTAGAGTAGAAGCAGTGTCTAATGAGACCGCAGAGTAGAAGGCATATTTAGAAAGATTGTAGAGTAGAAGCCACGTTCATTGAGATTGTAGAGTAATAATGGATCATGATCGTCGTTATGTTGTCATTTTTTAATATTATCTGTTGCCACAGAATTAAAGTAGAGCAAAATGCCAAAAAAACGTGATTTTTAAATAAATTTATGTGGAATAAAGCTCGGTTAAAGGTTATAAAAAGCTCAAAGCTTCATTCGTATTATTCGTCAATCAAAGTCAACTTGAAAAAAATGTTAAAATGTATTTCCAGTTTTCCACCAACTGGCGCAGACATTTTCATTTGACTTTTTTATATTTCTATTGTACAAATAAAAGTAGGTATTCAATTTCGTTCTCTATTTAATAAAAAAACAACTGTTGTGTAAGTGTATTTTCTGTAAATCCCATATAATAATAAAAATATGATTTTTGTACGAATTATGGCTCAGATTTGGACAATCAGAATAGGTAAGAGCCGAATATAATATACTAGTGCACATTTTTTTATAACGAGCATTTAGATCCGTTTGATAACATTCGCATATGCAGATGCGTTGATTAAATTATTATGGGTAGCACGCAATAATAGTAACTGTGTAAGGCATGAATTCTTTTTCCGAGGGAACTTTACTTCTCATGTAGGTTTTTCTAAACGTTTCATACATGTTTCCAAGAAGGTTTTTTGATTATGCTAACACCTTTTGAGATATTTGCTTCTAAAGTTATTAAGTTATTATAAAAGAAGTTCTACCCTCTAACATCGAACAACCGAGAAAATTATGAAAAGATTGTGTATAGAATTATAGAATTCAATCAAAATTTTAAATTATAATCTGTTTGAAAAATGGTAGTTCTTTTAAGAGATGCGGGATTTTTTATATTTGCTGGGATAACTCGAAAGGTGATTTCGACTCGCGCTGGCTTGTTTTACTTTTTTTACTAGCTGAACGGGCCTCGGCACAGGCAAAAATATATCACGGCCCTTTATCTATATAAATTATAATTAATAAAATATTCTGATGGCTACGACTATGTCATCCCCACGAGCGTCACTGTACTTTATTCAAATTTCCGCTTCAGCGAAATCAGCACAAAGTCGCTACAGATATCAGTGCTCCTCAGGAGATAAAACGTTTTAGAATCCATAAAGAAAAGAAAAGAATCCAAAAAGAAATAAACAAAAAACAAAAACAGTAGCGGCCAGGTCGTCCGAAAAAAATGCGAAGCGTTCTAAGCTACAGTCTAAACAAGATCAATCGTTGACTCCCAACTATGCATGTCGACCATAACCCTCAATCTCAAAATATACAACTAGCCAAACTGCACAGCCCTCAAATGTATGCACAGACTGATCATTATCATCCCCCTGTTATGAGGGGACCGAATTCGAGATAAACAGATAGAAAACAGGGGGACAATAAGCTAAAGTTGAACCGCTAACAAGGAAATTAGGCTTAGGATACACACACAACTCAAATACACAGTTGTCAAATATTTGTATCAAATTATTCGAAACTGAGCACTATACCTAATCTAGTCAAAAATATTGTAACAAAATAAAAAAAAATGTTTTTTAATTGCAAATAACATGTATTAGTTTTACAGTGTGTTTGCTTAAGACATAAATAGTAAATAATTAAAAATATAAGAAGCTTATTCAAAGTGGTCGCCATTGGCTGTATTTTCCTTTAAACCTTGAGGCCAGTTATCAATAGAAGCACGCACTTTTTCTATGGGGAAATTCTTCACTGCTAATAGCATGGATTGCTTTACGGAGTCCAAGTTATCAACCTGTACTAGGACTAGACGAAGTGTAATCTTGAGCTCTAATCAAGTCCTGAACGTTCGTTTTAACCAAGATAGGGTGGATCGAGCTTTATGATCTGGTGCCGAGTCCTGCTGGAAGCACCATACTTGGTTGAACATGGTGTTATTAAGGGCTTAACTACCTTCTCAAAAACACACTTGTTCAGATGTTTTGATACCTTTATCACAAAAATATGACTCAGTCATTCCTTCTTAGCTAACACCCGCCAGAACCATTACTTAAGTCAGACAATGCTCACGCTACACTCTGGCGACTAATTGGGAAGCTTCCTTCAAGCCTTGTGTAGAAATATGGTCATTTTCTTTATTAAAATGTTGCTCGATAGTAAAAAGAATCTGATTCGTAAACTACAGCTTGTGTAGTTGCTTCGATTTTACCATCTTTCATTTACCAGGTAAGAAATGTGTGTAAAAAAACCAGTGCGTCGACTCTTGTAGGACGCAAGTCCTAAGCCATTTCTTAAAACACACGACATGGCTCTATCTTCATCTCCCGAAAAATTTTTGTTTGCTTTCGGACAGGGTTTCCTGGAATTCTTTATCTTACTGCTCTGACCACCTTTGTCATACGGACACTACGTGGACGGCCAGATCTTTCTCTGTCACAAACAGAGAAAGTCTCATTACAGCTACTAATAGTAGGGTACACAAACATTTGATTAGAACCAAGTGTACGGAGAGTTTAAAAAAATCAGTTTGGCTCCATACCTCCTTTGTGTAGTACAAACACAGCGATTATGTTCCCTTTATCACCCAACTCCATTTTAATATCGTAAAATATTGTACAATGTATTGGCGCCAAGATGAAAAAACACGATTAACCGTAGAAGGAGTATCTACGCAATTAATAATCGTATAATAATGACAGATTCCAAATTCAATTGTAATATTTTTTCTTTTTTATTATAATATTATTTATGACTAGACTAAGTAGACTGTGCATCTAGAGTATCACGCCAACTAGTGGCTTAAAAGTGTAATCTTCGAAAAATATTATTATAACTAATATTTTTAAATAGCATATACTTTATGTCAATTTATAACGTTTGTCCAACACATTTGCTAACATTTACACAATGCGCTAATCATTTAAACGTGAAGGCTGACAAAATTTTACCGCCTTTTCGTTCTTTCCTTTTGACAGCGAAACGTCTACGCTGTCAAATGAAAAAGTTGGAAGCGTCAAACCCTTGTTTGGTCGCCGCTTGGCTTTGGCACTTTCATTGAATTTAAGCGCCAATTGACCACCATCAAGATACGGTTATAACAATGAGCTACTACAGATTTTCGTTATAATATTTTAGGTATGACCTGAGACTCGAATCGTCACTATCCTACACCCTTATCACTATATCTTCTAACCGATAACATGGTGAGTGGGTACTCATTTTTATTGCATATCTTTGGTAAGTACCGAAGCTGATAAACTTTCGCATATTAGCCATGCAAATGCATCACCCTCTTTCCCTCAACCCCCACAACAAACACAAAAATATTCACAATCTGATTTAGCACCAATTCGATGATAATACATCTTTTTCCCAGGATCGGGGTGGTTGGTGCTTCAACAGTGTCTATAGGCGGATTCGTCCATTCATTCATACACATCCTCTTTCAATAAGTATATTAGCAACTAAACATTGTCCTGGAGGAAAATATTCACCACATCTTGGTGAGATCTGGCATTCGTACATTTATGTTCTTTACTGTAATCCAAGACGGTTGCCAGCACGTCAGAGAGTCTGTGAGAAGATATCATATAATAATGTCCTCCTAGCCGAATGTCGGCTACGGTAGCCATCTCTATAAAGAGACGCCAACTGTGCGGAACATATTATAATGCAGGCGTGTGCGCACAAACACATGTGCACGCTCTGATTCCTTATTCCCGTGTGCTTGAGGCCCGACACAAAGCAAGAACGACGACAGAGCGTGCTCTACAAGGCACGGGGATACAGCAAAGTCAAGTCCCTGACGTCGGGCTGCTATTGTAAAATGTTGAATCTCAACGGAACAATCCAAAACGACAGTAGAATTCGGAACGCTACGATCTATCTATTATTATTATTTATTTCAATTTAAAAATTCTCTGTACTTACAGCCACATACAACATACATAGAATAATTAATTATGCTAATTTCAAAATCATATACACGAACAGGCTCGCTGAAATGGCAATGGGCTGGTTACACACTCAGAAGAACACATGGCAGATGGACCAAAAAGGTTCTGGAGTGGAGGCCGCGTTTAGGAAAACGAAGTGTTGGTCGAGCGTTCAGCAGGTGGGAAGACGATCTCCGTGCAGTAGCTGGTCCGTGATGGATGCGAGTGGCAGGAGATCGGTCATCTGGGCGTTCATTGAAAGAGGCCTATGGCCAGCAGTGGACAGATAAGGGCTGATAATGATGATGATACAATTTTCCTTCGGATGTATTAACAATGTTCTGTTCTATGTAAGTCGTACATGTCTTCTATGACGGCAACTATTCTAAAAGGTAGTCAAGATGATTTAACGAGTACTAAATGATATATAAAATATTATGTTAACGTTTACTTGGCTGCGGCTGCTTCGACGGTAAAGAACAAAGGCTGTAGATGAAAAGTAGACAAGGAGGCCTATGTCTCAGCTGACGGGAAAAGTTCGTCGACCGCAGTACTTTTGAGACGGTTGTATTGTGTAAATATGAAAACGATAATGGATTCGCGGATGAGGCAGCCAACTTTTATATTTGTTGTGTTTCCGCATTATAGGTACATTGATCCGAGCTGGGACGGTGGTTTAGTGCTATGGGTGAAGATACCATTATACTGAAAATTGGCTAAAATAAACAAATACCTGTATTTTTATCTTTTTTTATAATAATCATTAACCCCCCTGGTTAATGATCAATCGGCTACTTTTGACGACTACCGACGCCCATAGACATCCGCATATTTGTAATACAGATGCGTTGTCCTCCTTACCTCCACCCCTCCAAAGGCTCACCGGCTACTAACAAACGGGACGAAACGCAACTCCGAAACTGTCACTATTCCGCGGTATCATGTTAGCGTGAGATACCACCTCGGTCGTGTTGGCCAAATGTGGCTGCAATAGAGCATGGGCACTACCTCATATCGTGATTCGTTTAGTTATTTAGATATGCCCGTCATTACCCATCACAGTGACGTCTCCACAGAGTGTTGCTTAACCTAGTAGCTCGGACGCAAAATGTTCACAAGCCACACCGTGACAGACTCCTTAGAAGCTTTACTACCTTGTATACGTGTTATATAACAAAGTCCTCAAATCTGTCTGTCCACGTGTAATTAACGTTCTTCTCCTTTCTACGACTACGGATGTCCATGAACATCTACATAATTACTGTGCCGATGCGCTGCCCTCCCTGTCCGTCCGTCCCCAATGGACCACCGGCTACTCACAAACCGCACGAAACGCTACACTGGAGATGTCACTTTACGGCGGTACTATGTGAGCGAGAGGTACCTCCCCGGTCGTGCGGCCCAATACCGTTACACGGCACTACCTCCTCTTATGCAGCATGGCAAAAATGTTTCACCAATGGATAGAATAGAGCTACTCCCCAGGAAGGTGTTAGGAGTATAACTTCTCAAAGCAAAAATCCCGCCCCTGTTGCTCACGGGCGAAACGAAGTAATGTTATAAAGAAAAAAGATCGTTTGGTTCTACGCGCTAATGTCAGTGTTAGATAGTCAATGTATTGAAAAAGGCTATAAGCAAAGTAGAATATGTCTAAAACTAGAACAAAACAAAGGTCAAACCGGGCTACTGATACTGTTTTAAACATATTCGTCAGTGTATAATACTTATATAAGTACGTGGTACAGCAGAGGGGTGGCCAGTGGTCGCCAATAAACAATGGGGTAGTAACACCCCCCCCCCCCCCCACCGTCCAGTGCTGCTCGCTCGTGCTCACTCACCTGTAATAAAAAGATTTATAGCCTCTATAATCTGTTATAGTTTTCAGTTGAGTACTAGCAATCTGAATAGGTCATTCCTATCGCACCGAGGATCTCTAAATCAAGACGGATCTATGAAATCTCTATGTTAAGATGTCAATTTCATCATCATAATTATCATCCGTCTGCGGGTCTGTCCCCCTTTCGACCTCAGAGTCTCCGATGAAACTGTATCCTGCCTTGAGAAATATAATGATGCCGATTTTGGCTACGTATGTGAAACCACTTGACGCAGCTAGTGCTCTAAGAGCACGTTTTTGTAACGATGAAACTACGGAAACTCTCAGTAATGCGGGTTGACTCACTTGACAAGATAATCCATTGGGTTACATTGAGCCCACATATCCAGGATAATTCCACTGGGTACAAATACTTTATGAATCGTCTTTTACTCAACATTCATCATTTACATTTAAGTCTTTATGGCGATTACTATAGTTTATTAGAGAATGTTATTAAAGAAAGTGTAAGTAAAAATGAGAAAGGGCAGGCTCGGTTGATTCAGGTGACAGGTTGACGTGACCGGGTACTGTCCGATGGTGCCAAGAGTCTTCGCAACCGGCTACAAGATGAGTTTACATTTTAAATGTTAGTAACGTGTGAATTATGACTCGACCTATTTTTTATGTAATCAATCTTACTAATGTTATAAATTACGTATTCGTACCATTTTTGTAGATGGAGTGTGGCGATACCGAAAGGGGTGCAGTTTGGCGCCACCACACCGGGGTAATACCGCGCACCCGTCCGGACTGAACCAGTGAGAACTGGTCTGGTCACGCGAGCGCCATGATTATATTACACTAGCCGTGCACCGCTGCTTCACCGGCGTGAAAATATTTGTTGTTCAATCATTATAAAATATTTACTATGCCACCTCTGAATAATGCACTTTTCTGTTAGTTTTTATGTAAGGGGGGGGGGGGACCGAACGAACATTCGGAACCTTTTGATGACTACCAATGGGCCGTCTAACGACACATCCTACATTCAAACCAATGCATTAGGAAGGAGCAAAAGAAATCTATTATCATCATTATCAGCCCTTACCCACTCCACTGCTAGACATAGGCCTCTTTCAGTCGCATCCATCCCGGTCGAGCTACTGCACGGAAATCGTCTTCCCTAAGAAACCTGTATACATAGACAATATACATACATATGTAGCTATTGATGTCTTAAGTTTACGCGATGTATTTTATTGTAATACATATGTACCTATTACGTAGATACTTCCTTCGAAAAATGCGTTTTCTTTCTCTCATCACAACGGGTAGGAAGGGAAATATCTGGATCCAGCTTATGCTGTATCATATGCACCCATTTGTGATGCTGCTTCACATATATACACGCACGTATTGTTAGAAAGGTGTGTTAGAACAAGGCGTATTTATGCGCTTACATGTATTCTTTATTTTTATAATTCTTGTGTTTCGTAACACAAATTTATCTATATTTCTAAAAGCATTAGGTAGAATTCCTTTGATGAATACAGGTAAGTTATTTTACTCAACGCCAACTCTTCTAACAAATCATTGGTTAAAAATAACAAGATACCCAGTCGGCGTCTCAAAACCGTCCATATAAAAGACGTGCACAATGTAAATAATGCACTTTGCGAAAATAACTTAACATCATGCGCGTAGGTTGACTTCACAAAAAATATGTTTATGTACACTTAAGGACACTTTAGCATAACAGTTCAGTGTAAAATCGTGTATCTTGTATTTTTGTAAATCAATGTATGTATAAAATAATAATATGCCAACTATAACTTAAATAACATATAACTTAAATAACATATAAGTTAAGTAACATATAACTTAAAACCGCTAAATTCGTGATAAAATAAATGAATTTCCACTTGCATGGCGGGCATTTATCATACCACCGCAGTTCATTAACCCCATTATCTCCCATAGTGGACGCTGTCCAACACTTGAACGTGAAATATAGCAGGCAATATCGACTGCGGGCCAGCATATCTTAATAGCGCAAATGTACAATTATTTCATATTACTGGACTATGAAAATGTTGATAAATGCATACTTTTTATTAAAGGGGGACAAAAAGAAATCGGAGCCAATTTAGTGACTATCGGCGCCATTAGCGTGACCCACGTTAAAGCAGATGCATTTCCCTCCTTAACCCCATCCCTCCAATTGGCTATGTGATACGCACAAACTGCACGAAACACAACAGTATAGGTGATACTTAACGGCGGCATCATGTGAGCGAGAGATACCTTCTCGGTTGTGCTAGCCCAATCCGACTCATGACATGCCACACACCCATCGGCTCCCATCCAGGACTGATGGCAGTGCTTAAATGTATTTCTCCGCGAAACAACAAGGAAAAGAGCTTTTGCCCTCTTATCCAATAATATAATCCAGATTATTCCTATAGATAGTATCTGCAGGTCTCTTAGCAAAAAGCATCATATGATATTTCATGCTGAGCAATATACAAATGAATACATTTTGATGTGCCTTATGAATAGTTCGTGTGGACGACTGATATTTGCATGATAATGAGATAGACAACCATGAATGAGAAACAACTGAAAAAGAGGAAAGGTGGTATAATATACTAACAATTTTGATTATGAGACCCTAACACCAAAATCAGCTGTAACATTAATTGATATCACTAGTATATGCTAATCGAGATTGTGTAACACTCGATTCAAATATAGAACAGATTGCTGAAGGGTGAATAAAAGTAAATATGGCGGAATAGAAAGCGAGATTGTAACAGAATGGCATGTTTGATGAGAAGTAGTGCCATGATACACTGCAGACTCAAAAACACCTTGATAAATGAAACACTTTCATAAAGGACTTATCATATCTTAGAAGTTATATTTCTTTTCGCGCGTGAGGGAAAAATGATGAGAGTAAATTTTTACGATGCGCGCGCACTGGCACTTAAAACCGACACTCTGAAGTTAGCTATAGTCAACATTTTAGCTTTTTTTCTTGTTACGCTAGTGAAGTATGCATCTAACGCGTGTACATAAGTACAGGTTTTTTCCTACATGTGCTAAATACAGACATCGATTATTTCGCTCTAACACGGCCAATAGCGTGTAAGAAAACTGTAGCAAAGTAAAATAAATTGTACAAAAATGTTTTAAATAGGTACAATATAATTAAGTCGCGTAGTAAATGAGCAGCTAATAAAATCGTAATCTCGCAAAATAAAGAAACGTTTTACAAAAAATAAACATTTGTAAATTTTAGGTTTTAAAAATGAAGTAATGAAACATGTAAATAAACTCAATGGGTCCCTGGGTTTATTTCAGGTCTTCCTGTCCCGGATTTGTATTTGATTAGTTTGTCGCCACTCTGGGACAACCGACACCGTCCAAATGACCCGATTACAAATGTACAGTCGGTAGCAAAAGTCGCTAAACAAATCACGATTTTTCAAAACCTCTTTACAGTATATCATTAGGCATAAACGAACTTACTCGTTTATCTCTGTAGACGCCATAATAGGTAAACGTGAACTTAATTATTCTAGATTTCGGTTGTTTCTATAGCAGAGATGGTATTGAGAGAGTTAGTACATTGCAGCGGAATTGGGCCAACAAATCCGAGGTGGTTGGTACCTCTTGCTCACATGATACCCATCGAAACTAATCTCTTCGGTGTCGTACGTGTGATTTGTGAGTAGTAATAGCCGGTGGCCCATTGGAGGGAAGGTGGAAACGATGGCATAATAATTATGCTGATATTCATGAACGTCCGAAGTCGCAAAAAGCCCTTATTGCTCGTTGGCTCGATATGGTATGAAAAATCTGTTAATAAACCTTCTGGTGTGGACTGTACCAAATTGAAATGACAATATTAAAATAGAATCACGGGGATGAAGGCTATTTGGAGTGTCCCATTTGAGTTCCACGATGTAGCGATTCCCTTTAAATAATGAGTGTTACGAACATCAAAGTGAAGTCAAGTGAAAAATGAACAACAAAGTTGCCATTGCTTTTGGCCCATTTTCTTCGAATCCTTTAATGTTATCAGCATGTTTGAAATATCCTGCAAATTATCCAAAAGAACACTTAATCTCCGAATCCAATCTTTGAAGAGAATCTGCCGAGAGAATCCCTTCTTTAGCTGGGCGTAGTTGAACTTGAGTCCTGGCTGTGTGAGCTGTTTGTGTGTATTACGAGTATCCAGGTGGGTGCCTTCCCATGGTTTAGCATGCTATTAGTGAGTTCTCTGATCACAGACTAATCTATTATATATTTTTCCGTCTGGCTATCACTCTATCTGCCTGTTACCACGTTGTATCACATGAAGCGTAATGGCTAGAGTGTTGAAATTTTCACAGATATAATTCCGTTGCCCCTATAATAACAAATTTATATATAATAAATATCTGTCCCGACAGACGCTGTTCTGTCATAAATCTTTATGCGTTATAACGTCATTGTAACCCGTAAACATCAATAGTCGATTCTCAGACCTGATTAGGCATATAAAAATTTGGTAAAATTCGGTAGAGCCTTTTCGGAGTAAGGTAACTAAACTATTTATCCTATATGTAAAAGTCTACCATTCAATTTTGTTTTTATTCATAGACCTAACGAAAATGGCCGATCTCTACTTATTCCGGACGGGTTATTGCAGGAAGATCAACACCATACTTTTATATTTTCTTCTCTATTGTCTCTTAAATCCTAAACTTCAACTACATTTTCAGCTAAAAATGTGTGAAAAACACTTATAAAACTCGCGTAAAAACACACATTAAATATTATACTGTAAATTCACAACAAAACTTAAACCGTAGATTAAAAAGTTGTGGTCTATCCGAGACTTTATACGGAGAGACATAATCTCCTCGGGCGTATGTTGAGCCATATCTGGAAACTTCCAAGTTCATCAGGCTGCTCGTAAATCCCCAACTCGAGCAGTAATTCATAACTTGGATCTAATTCGACGCAAACCATTTTACGACTACGTAAATCTTGAGCATTTCTAGAAATTCCCTTTAACCAGTGTGAAACCGTAGAAAATTGCTATTTTACTAATATTTTATACGTTCCACGGGAAAGTGGAAATTTATATTTCAGGTAAAGTTTTGAATCTTAATATCAGCATTACAGTTTGGCTCAAGGCTTATTACGAGAGTAATATATTTTTATGATTTGTATTCACAAACTTTACCTGGAATACAAAAATTTGAAATTCTCTCGACTTATCTTGGCGGACCTTAAATGAAATTTCACATTCTTGAATCTAGACTATCTTTTCATCAATAATGTAGAACTATCTTATTTCTCTAAATAAATACTCGTGCCTGCGACTTCGCTCACGTAGTTGTTAACCCATCCTACATGTTGCTCAGGATTATATGTATATATGTGTGTGTGTGTGTGTGTGTGTGTGTGCGTGTGTGTGTATGTGTGTATGTGTGTGTGTGTGTGTGTTTGTGTGTGTGTGTGTGTATGTATATAAAAAAATTTTGTTCCGTCCATTAGTTTAGGAGATTAGAAGTGTATAAACGGATATTTTTTATCTAAAATTTTTATCTCTGCTACTATTTTCTAATCACCACATTGTTTTATAATGTTATATATATCGTAACGTCTGATGGTGAGCTTATAGCTTTCCACGGTAAAAGGCTTCGATACTTCAAAACCATTTTGGAAATCGGCCGGCAGATTCCGAAACTAGCGCGATCGAACAGACAAACAAAGTCTTTAGTTACATGCTAATCGAGATTGTGTAACACTTGATTCAAATATATAATATATAATAATTAATATATTATGTAATAATACTAATTATTGTTTCACTTACTTGCTACTATCTATTGCTTTTGCATCTTTTAAATATATAATCGACAAAACTCATTTATGCTGCTTTAAATATTTAAATACTCAACTCGACAGAAATCACAACTACGCCATACCACATAAGAAGATAGCAACAAAAGCATTTTTTTTTATTTTATGCGGGGTAGTGCCGTGCTGCATTGCAGATGAATTGGGCTGACACTATCAGGGAAGTACCTCTCTCTCACATAACATTTTTAACATAACGTTTCGTGCTGATTTTTTATGAGATACGGGGCAAACGGGCAGATAGCCACTACCGCCACCCATAGACATCTGTAAGACTAGGCGTCTTACAGACGCGTTGCCGGCCTTTAAGGAATAGGTATGCTCTTTTCTTGAAGACCTCTAAGTCGTATCGGATCGGAAATGCCGAGGGAGGCATTTGGTTCCACATTAGGTAGGTGTTCCGATATGTAGATGTTCTGAAAACGACGAGATACGACAAAGGGTGACTTATTAGTAGCCGGTGGACTATTGAAGGGGAGGAGAAAATGAGGCATCTGCGAGTCAACTAAGCGGATTTTTGGGCGTCGGTATTCGTCAATTGGCTATCAATCCTTTGCCTCTATATACTATTCAATAAAGATATACCGTTCTAGTAAGATAAAGACACCGCAAGACAATCCTATATACACTAAAACTTTAAATGTCAATATAAAGCCTATCTCATATTGGCGCCAAGAAATGGAGATTCGTGGGCGTAGGAAATGTGAGTGTGACGCAGACATTGTGAAAATATTTACTGGAAGTGTTCAATGTGTTTCTTAGTAAATTATAACAATTGTCACAATTTACTTTTATTTAATATATATTTATTTTTTATTTATCACTAAATTTACCATAACAAGTATATAATAGTTATCGTATTAATGTTTTTAGGTGAGTGTAAGTATGTATAATATGTATGTATGTTTATATGTGTGTATATATGTGTAACTGTATATGTATGTGTGCACGAATTGTTTGATGTTTGCCTACATAATTTATGTTTGTGAAACCAAACACGTGTTTTGACGTTACCGCCAAAAGAGAAAACTAACTTCTTTACGTTTTCTAATTAGTTATTTTTATAATCGCAAGGATGTTATTTTTTAATAAAAGCATGTTGTAGCAACGTGTTTTAGCAAATAAATTTTTATTTTATTTATTTATTGATAAAACTAGACATACACCGAAGCTCAGTCTCCATTTTACAGAAGGCTTAGCAATTTCGAAACAATAGCCCTTTGAGATACAAGTTTCAATCACAAGTTGGTTCGATGTATTAAATTAACAATGCATGGACAACCTAACCCAGTTACTCGCAAGGCTCGCGCACATATTGGCCGGGGACTGCACGACACTACAATAGGGCTTCGGACTAATGTATTCATGTTAGAAACTTGTATCTTCATAAAGGAAATTTATTAGACCGCGACAACAAGCTTGTGTAAAGAAACTTCATGATTATGTTATTCTTGTGCTACACAATGAGTACGACGGCACGGACTATAGATTGCTATGTCTACGCGCTGCCTTTTATGTCCCGCCTCATACCGCACCTCCTCTTAAACCGTAAATGTGTTATTGCGCATTCAAGGTGAAGGGTTCTAGTTATACACCACGTATACCTATTTCAAAACAAAAACACGAGCAAGTTCCTCCCGGGTCGTGCCAGCCCGATTCAGATGTAATGGAGCAATGGCACAACCTATTTCTTTGCCTCTTTTCAACTTGCCTTAACATACTTATAAGATGAAGGCGGTCGGCACTCGAGGGGCCTGAGCTTACTGGTAGCCCTTTTACAAGAAAAGAATATTTTTGCGCATGGGGCAAGGGCCGAGGATGGGGTCAATCTCAACCCATTGCACTGTCCCAAAGTTGGAAGGATTGTCCTGCGGTGCGGGACAATCCTTCTGTGATGGTGGTAGTGCCTAAGGTCAATGACTAGCTGTTGAGGCGCACTAATAATTTATACTTCCATGGCCCCTGGACGCACATACCACTGAACCCCACGCTTGACCGGTGATGGGGATGATGCTCTCGTGATTTCAATGTCACAATCTTTTCTAGCCAATTCCAAAAGAACATATTATTGGCGGAAAGGAAATTCTCTTATTGACACGCACTTTTCTACAAGTTTTCTTACGTTACCGCAGCTTCCAATTACTTAATTAGGTTCTGTACATTGCCAATTACAGAAACTAGCATTTAGGCACTAATTACACAATAATACAGTTCATTTTCCCGAACCGAACTCTTAACTCACTCACACAATAAGCTCCGTATAAAGATGTCAGTCCCAATGTAACGATATCTATATTTCCCGCACGCCTCTGACAAAATATTTTCTAAACGAGCCAATTCCATTTTGGACTCGGCCGATTTGTAAAGCCCCTTTCGTTTTCCTCCATGACAAACGGGAATATTTAAATTTATAATTTTCTTCTGGTAATGATCTGTAGAAAAAGATATCAAAGAAGAAATCTACCAGATGTCTATGAGCTTATTAACTACGGTGGCAATTGGAATGTTATAAGTGTGGCGTCTGTGTGTTTTGTTTTGACCTCTACCCCCACTCCCCTAAATCATGAAGCTTCCTATTAAAACGACTATATTGTCTCGATAGAGTATTCTTTCTCCAGGGAGTTTAGTAGCAGGCCCTCTACTAAGTTAGGGCGCCACCACCCCCAGCAAAATCCTAAATCTGCTACAGCTGACATCAGCCACGATTGCCGACCTATATTACTTGGAATTGTATCGTATCTCTATCGTAGAATTGCTACGATGGCGTAGCATTCATACGGTGGCCTAGCAGATGTGGCCGAGTTTACACTCGACTTAGTGAGAGACGTAAATACTTAGGTGTCAGTAAAAAAGTTTCATTTTGAAATTATTAATTTACCACACCAAATATATCGCAGATGTAGAACGACTAACAGACAACAAGTTTTTAGAGGTCCGTAACTTAAAAGGAAAAACAGAACCGTTATAGAAACGCTTTGTTGTCCATCGATCTGACCGTTTGTACGTATGTCAAGAACTTTTTCGCGAAAACGCGTTGAAGGAAATTTACGCCGAATACTAAGGTCTGTACTACGAAACCCTCAGTGTGCTAACGGACTCACATTTCGTCTGTTTTTTTTTGTACATGACGCATGCGTAGCCGCATGAATATCTAGAAATAAATCGAAAGCTCATTTCAACACGAAGATATTAAAAATTGTGATTTATACGCCGAATAAACAGAAAGATTTACAAACGTCGAGAATAAATATACGTCGTAACTTACCGTCTCGTCTTGCGCCAATTAGTAGAACCAATTAAACCTAGTCGACACGTCTGCGAATAGGGTTGTCACCCGTACTTTATATAAACTTATTTACATTAGCAAACCATTAGCAAAACCCTGAGTATTTAGACCCTTTTTGTCACAGCTTGATGACATTTAGCCTTCCTTTATAAATGGGCTATCTAACACTGAAATATTTTTTGAAACCAGATCCCCGGAATTTGCAAAATGCGTTCAACAAATCCACTTCACACCTATAATATTAGAACAAATCACAAAACTTTGTGGAATTAGGTAGAGTATTTTACCGAAAAATAAAGCGTTTAAAATTTTTCCATGCTTTTAGCCACATATTAATATAATAACTTAATTACTATGATTAAACTATAGTGATTTGATTAAACTGACGAAAATGTAAAATGATATCATTTAAAGTGATAAAACATGTAGTACCTCATTACCATTGTGTGTCAATATCATGTATACTTTATTTGGATAAGAGTAAGATGGCAACCCTATGCGTACAGGTTTTACGTCAGCGAGGAAATCATTAGCTTTTATATTAAAAGTTCCTTTGTTTTTATTCAAATAGTTCGTTTGAGTAATGAACGGAAATGAGAAAAAAAAACTCAAACATTACAAACTATTATATTGGATAGCAATTATGAAGTCGTGAATAACGTTAAGTTCCTATTATATAAACATCGAATATATGTTAATAATATGTCCAATGATAGCTCGGTCTTGTTTTTTTTTTTATTATAAAAGGGGAAAATTATCACCTGAAATATAGACCGTCGATCATAGATATCCGCACAAACATAATATAATACTTAGGTGCATCATCTACTTATATACTTTTGTTTCAAATTATGTGCCGTATATAAATTAATTAAAGCTAAAATTATTATTTTTTAATTTCTTTAATTAATTAAAGTTATAATGATTTTAAGCCACTGAAATATAACGCTGTTAATGTGTAACACTGTATGCAACTTTAGTATACTTAATAAATGTCTTCTATTCTATTTATCATATTCTTTACTATATTGTCACGAAATTTGCACAAAGCACATGGAACGTGACAGAATAATCGTAGCTCATGCAAGTGTTATGTACATTTTTCTGGTCGTGTCTGTCTGTTCGGGTTCAATTACTATCCCCACCATGGTTCAAGCCTTGTCATGGCGGTGGGGTCCAGTGCCTTGCGGGGCACCTCACCAAAGGCGGCACTGATGGCACACGCGGTGGTTTTTGTGGATATTTGGCTCTATGATATCCGCGAGCCCCACACACCACTGCTGGACCACACCGAGGGCCAGTGAAGGCGCGTAAATACGTTTCACCGCGTAAACAAAAAAAAAGAGGTTACATTACTATGGACACTGTTACTAAGGACACGTAGATAAACGGCCAGACAAGGAATCAGGGAGAACGTGTGATGCCGTTACGTTCAGATCAATAATTTTATAAGTGAGGAGGATGGATACATCAAAAATGATAAAGTGAAGTATTTTATTCATTAATATTACTACTTACAAATGGTGCTTTGAAGTAAAACTTTATTGCGCGCGCTTGACTCTGGGAGAACGTTAAGAAAACAAGGCTAACGTAAGTTGATAGGGAGATTGGAGCAGAGAGAAAACGAGAGAGTTTCGTTTATTATTGTAGAGATAAGAGAAATAGATCCGTTTTTCTCTCATATCCAGTCTTTACATTTCGAATACCTTGTGTATACACTTGTATTTCTTCTAAATAATTGTTGCCAATGTGCCTGTTAAAATAACTCTAGGTGTATTCTGTATGATTCATTTACAATCCAATTGGGTGTTATCAAGATGAACGTCACGACAGATATGTAATGATTATATAGGAATGTCCAGCCGTTCATAATGTGGTCGGGAACATAAAAATCTACAAATACATACATACGCACAAGAAACATATTTCTAACGCAATGGTAAAAATATGACTACTAAAAACAACGTGATTGCAAAAATTGGGACAAAACTGTATTGCACAGTTAGTATAAAATAATGCGAGATATTTGGTACTTATATATCGGCTTAATGGCAGTTTTCCCTCCGATTTTAACCATAACATAGGGCTATAAGCAGTGAGTCCTCTTAGGAGCATAAAAGTTTTGGGGTGTCAAAACCACTTAAACCGAAATAGCTACGGGCGGCGAAATCTCCGCCGTAGCGTTGCACTTATCCATTTTTATTTTATACTTCAGCTTTCCGTTTTATAAATTGTTTTTTTTTTAACATTGGAAAGAAACAAGCAGCGGATCATTGCATAGAAAGTCCACTCCATTTGAAGTATTATATGTTTTCCTCCTTTACCACATCTCCTACAGCTAGTAGGTGTGATGTGTTTTCCTCTTATACCACATCTCCTACAGCTAGTAGGTGTGATGTGTTTTCCTCTTATACCACATCTCCTACAGCTAGTAGGTGTGTTGTATTTTCCTTCTCTATCACATGTCTTATAGCTAATAGCCACAAAGATTACACTTGCGGTTATTTTTCATACAATCCTTTTGTATGTGCACTCCTCACGTGCACATACAAAAATATTGTATGAAGTGCTATACAAATAAAGGTACGTAATGATAATAATTTTATCTATACTCATTACAAAAGTAAGGTCCTAAAAACTGTCTGTCTGTATGAGATTGTTTTTCTTAAAATCTAGGCAACGGATTATTAATTTGACGATGCTGAACCATGAACAACAATTTCTGAGGAAGATTTTTATTGTGTCACTTATTCGCTAGAGGTACTAAAAATTTGTCTGCAATGATTTTGTTTTTCTTCCGTTTTTGTTTGAGGTAGGAAATCTAAAAAAACAACGAGTCCTCGACAGTCGACACTAGAATGTTCCAAGTATAATCATCAATGTGTAACCAAAGAGTTTCATTACTTAAAAGCCAATGTTTCCTTTGTGGTCTGGTGAAAATGTCGAGAAAAAATGTCTGCATATTTTTGTATAGTGACAAAATGGCGGCCGACAAAGCCTCGAGAGTTCAGTACACAAAATATCCCTTTGTACTTTAAATCATCATCGTGCCGCTGTTCTTCTGACAAATGGCCGACAGAAAGATAGCCTGTATAGCCGCTTTCTGTCGCTCTCTCTGAAGAAATTTAATGTTTTTTTAGCAGGGCGACAGTTTTTTTTTCCAGACAAACGACAAACTGAAATGTGATGCCTAAGTTTATGCGAATTTTATTAATTGCAGTAAAACGATTTTTTTTATTTTGCAGTAAAACGATTGTTTTAGCATGAGTTATCACCCCGGTCGTGCCTCCTCCGAAATATACAGCATCGCACTAAGTCTTACTGGAAATGAATGTTGACAGAAATCAAAAAGAAATATTGACAGAAACACGAGAAATCAGAACATAAATTACAATAAAACTTTCTTAACCACGTTGCTGTAAAGCTACTGAAAGGTCGAGTTGGCAAAATAATTAAGTAAACCGCGATAAAATCCGTAAAAATAATTTTATTGTAACTTGAAACGTATTAATGACGGGTAGCCAATATTCATCTGCACAGCTCAGCTATGCAGGTGGGTTGTTCTCTGCTAACGGAGGGATGGGTTAGCAACCGGATTTTTACAGAATTTTTATTTTACAGCGGACCACCGGATTTTTATTTTACAGCTATTTCTTTAATTAAAAACGACGGAAGCATGATTGATGTAATCATTGATGTTGATGTCAGAATACTTTATAGTCTGAAAAAGATGGTAATTTTGTTTTATAACAGATATTATTGCAATGTGGGATATATATTTATTATCATTAGTGCATTACGGTGGTATCATGTGAGCGCTGGGTACCTCTGTTAATGCAGCATTGCACTACCTCTCACTAAACCGGTGCACCAAGCACAGGAATTCAGTCGTCTATTTACGAAAATATCAAGGAGTAAAATCCAAAAATAAAGGGTTATGACAGATACGTCTTACTAAGCTGCAGCTGAGAAATTTCATCGTCTATTTTAGAAATTATCAAGAATTAAGAAGATTAATAGGCAGAGGTAGTTCCACGCTGCGTCGGAGGAGATACTGCATGTGCCATGCATAGTCCTCAAACGCAGCGGAATTGGGCCGGCACGACCGTGGAGTTACATCTTACTCACATAATACCGCAGTAAAGTGACATATGCAGTGTCGCGTTTCGTGTGGTTTGTTAGTAGATGGTGACCCATTGGGGGGGGGGGCGAAGGAGGGCAACGCATCAGCATAGTCATTATATTGATGTTCACGTTCGCCGATAGCCGTAAAAAGGCTCATAATTCTCGTTTGCCCCCTATTTTATAAAAAAACAGTAAGCTCTAAAAATAAAAAGTACGTATTAACATGGCTCATGAATATTTCCATTAGTAGAGACTATATGTTGAAGGACTATATTTTAATATTAATAGAATCAAATCAGAATTACAGTCGAGATTGCCTTGAACTCATTTGTTAAAAGGTCCAGAGAGAGGACATCAAATGACATCGCATTGACTATGTATGTGACCCGCGGAGCATGGGAAGCAAAGAGGTACATTTATATGTGAATTACGACCTTAAAATTAAAGCGGTAGAACTCAGAATGTGATGAGAGATTTTACTGCCTTCGCTTTATACGGCAAACTGTATGCAATAATCGGAATAAATTGGTAACCATTTAGCAAATGATAGCGCAGCAGCTCCCAAGTAAATTAGTGTAATATTATACCTTCTTGGATTTTCATACGAAAGCATAGTACCTAACTATGCGCCTATCCAACACTGAGTCATCTATAGTGAACATATTCTTTGTTCTACTGTTTTTGGGGGAGAACGAGTACCTAGTATCTCTGCCTTTCCAACATCCATTCACCTATAGCGGATACATTCATTATTCTATTTGTTTGGGAGTGCGAGTATCTATCCAATTACCATTCATCTATGGCGTATACATTCAATATTCATTTCTTTTTAAAGGGCAAGTACCTAGTGCCTACTTATCTAATATACATTCTTCTACAAAGGAAATATTCATTGTTCTATTTCTTCTCGGAGCGCAAGTACCTAGTATGTACCTATCCAATATCCATTCACCTATAGTGCTTACTTATAGTACTTATTCCTTTATTTTCAGGAGAACAAATACCTAGGTACCTATTACCTACCTATCTAATATCTATTATTCTGCAACGGAGAAATTCTTATTCTATTTCTCTGGGAGCGCAAGTACCTACTTTTACCTAGTTTTTAGTGCCTGACTTTGACACAGGGAAACGCATTTAACTGCCGTCACCATCAGTGCTATCAGTGCCGTTTTTATGCGGCACCCTGGAACTACGAATCAGCAGCGCACCTCGAGGGCCGGTCATTCCCCGATGTTTGGATGGACGATGGTCTTTGGGAGAATATAATAATGTCGTTGAGGTTCCCGTTCTCATCCCTTGTCCCGTGCGCAAAACCGCTTCCTCCTCAAGCTCATTTGCCCCTTTTTCGAAACATAGAGGTGCAGAAAATAGCCTCCTCGATTTAATAGAAAGCCAACGCACAAAATCATGTTATCGAAAACAGTAAGATCTATTACTTATTTAAAAATGGAAAAGAAATTATTGTTCGTCAAAGCATAAATCTCATAAAGAATTTTCTTATGTTTTCTCCTATTTTTCCTCCGCAAGCGCTCATATCGAGACGGCAGCAGCGTAGGCAAATATAATAACGTGGAGCGACTTGAGGGTATATGAAAATATGGAAAACGTGTAACAAACAAATGCGTGTTTCTCTCGAGCTGATTTCCCTGCATGCTACATTATACTTTAGGGCAATTGGAAGGAAATTGTTATAGTCATCCTATACAAGCTTTTGGTAATAACTGTCAGTTCTATTCTATTGAAATTGTAATTGTTTCGACTGTACATAGATCATATAAAATAAAAACCAGCCAAGACCGAGTTGAACTCGCTCACCGTATCTGTAAAAGCTCAAAAAACGCTTTTGTTTTATTATACACCCCCCTTAAAATAATAATTTTATTCTAGTTTTAATATTTGTTGTTATAGCGGCCACAGAAATACATGAAAATTCCAACTATCTAAATATAACAGTTCATGAGCTACAGCCTGGTGACAGACGGACAGCGAAGTCTTAGTAGCAGCATAGTATAATTCGTAGCCTGTGGTAGTAGCGCTCCGTTTTTCACCCTTTATGTATTGAATCCTAAAAAAACTATACTTTAAATGCTATACTTATTTTTCCCCGTTTGAAAGAAATAAGTGTTCTTTTTCACAGAGATAATATTGATAGAAAAGGGAAGCCATACTCAGTTACATGGCGGATTTATGATTATCGACGCCCATTTACATCTGCACGGTTAGTGGTAGCATAGGCGAGTTTCCTTGTTCTCAAATACGCCAACGGTTACTCATAATCCACAATATACGTGACAACCATAACTTCCAAGGTGATATCAAGAGATACTTCCCCGGTCGTTCCGGTCCGATGCAGCAATACTACCACTACCTAGTACTAGGAGTAGCCTATTACCAGAGGACCTGTAAAGTATTCTGTCATCGCTTTTCCGGTGTTACCTATTACCTATAACACCCCCGGATAAGGGTCGCGTTCTGGAAATCGCTCCCCGAGGAAAGCCCTCCAGGGCTGTCGCATATTTGAAAAATTATCTCATCTGTTTGATGTCAAAGTAGACGATTTAAGTAGGGTAGACAAAGTGTAGGCTATAAAGAATTGTGTAGATTTAAAAAGTTGAAAAAAATTGTGTGTATAATATTGTGTATCTGTGGAGGTACCACCCATGCACCTATACACAGGTGGAAATAGATATACTTAGGGCCGATTTCAAGGTTAGCTGTTACTCTAATATTACATATTGATTTATACAAATTTACTTCTAATCGGAACCCCTGAAACCAAAATTTCTAATTTGTTTGACACTTATGTTTTTAATACAGTACCAGGGACTGCAATAGGAAACTGTGTAAGAGACATAGTATTTTCTAAGTATTCATACGTTCATATCCAAAGAGTAATTTGTCATTACTGAAGGTTTCAAATATTTTTTATTTCTACTTGAGAATTCACTGTTGACCGGGTACTGTCCGAGGGTCATGTGAAAACTCTTCGCTATCGGCGTATGTATGCGGCGAAGACAAGGCAGGTGTGTAAGGATCGTGACATCTGGCTCTACGTTGTGCATTAACACAACAACTTACGTCAATCGAAAGATTAAAATATTTACTGTCGCCTCCAGCAGCATAACAAAAGGTACTGTCGCCTCCTTCTTTTTATTTATTTTATGTAAAAAATATGGTGCTGTTATCTAAATTAACCGATTATCTAAATTAAGAAAGGAATGTAAAAGACACGACTTACAACTCATTTTAAATGTGTTTATGACAGCTATCTTTTGTCCCAACCCTAACGCGGTCCCCCGGGCCGTGTTTGGTAATGATAATACAAAGCGATGGAAATTTTTACTTACATTTACTAGATGTCATTAAAGGGGAGGGCACGCGCTTAATATACATAGAAAACTCTCGCACTAAAATATTATACTCTGTTTTGCTTTACGTTTTTGAAGTTGTACTTCTTTTGGCGCGTTAAGGAAAATGATGAGAGTATTTTTTTACATTAAGTACGTGTCGCTCTAGTAATAAAGGGCGTGAAGTAATAGCTATCGCAGTGCAACCACGGTGAGGAAGTAGTCGTAGGGGGACAAACGAGAAATCGGAGCGTTTCAACGACTACCGACGCCCATTAACGTCGCCAACCTTTTCACCCCCCGCCCCCAATGGGCCACAAGTTAATCATTTAACACAACTATGCGTAACATTTTCATTATAACAATAAGAATATTTTATTCAGGAACAAATAGGCGAATATACTAACGTTTCGTTGAAGCTACTTTTAACTATGTAAAACTTGTGCCGAACTCCATGGCAAAAAATGTTTTATTTACTCAACTACAACTACTCAGTAAGTATACAAACATAAAATTTAATTATTAACAAACACAATTTAATTCAAAATTAAAAGAAGTGTTTGCGTGTATGTGTGTTTGTGTCTATGTACGTGTGTGTATGAATGTGTGTTTGGATGTAGCTAATAAGTATACTTTTTCTTGTGTATGCATCAATCAGTTGTTCACGCACGTGCATGACATTTACCTGCTACATATTGTCGCCTATATCCCACCTATATAGCTAATCATACAGCAGAATTTTATCGTTAACATCTAGATATTTCCCAGCAAGACACACAACGGAACCCCACCGTCATTAACGAGATATTTCGTGGCTGAAGTTGTCATCGTTACTTCGGCTGTATCGCCGAAGTTTGGTCCGATTGCGTTGCGGTGCCGAGTAGCCGTGAACAGTGACAATACTTGCCACGTTTCATTTTCCTGAGATACAAACAGTAGCTAGCGCATACAAAGAGCGTTATTACAATACGCGTTTTGATGTCTTAGTACTGGTTGCGTTAATCGGAACAACTAAGTAATTATAATTCTTCGGGTACTTTTAATACATTTTGTATCGACATCAGGACATCCGTCACCTCAGTCCGTCCGTGACCATGGTTGCTGTAAAGCCTCTGAAACGTCGGGCTAGTTAAATAATTAAATAAAACGCCATAAAATCCCTAATAGTGGTTTTATTGTAATGAATACGCGTTTTATTCATAGGTCACATTTAAAACTCTGCAATTGCAAAAATCCGACAGTCAAGCTTTGATAATAATCGTTCGAGTTTGCTACACGTTCTGTAGTTACATTACGGGTTTCAACATGATACATTATTGCTTATTTAAAGGTATTAACGACTAAATAACTTTGTTCCCCGTTTCGGCTGGATAGCACCATCCGCGATTACGATACGGCCTTTGTAAGTAACTACAAAATCAAGTTATAATTTCATTTTGCAACTGTGCTGAGATAAAGAGAGCCCCGATGATCAGTAGATAGATGTATGGGCGATGACCAAACGTTTGGTTGCCCTACCGTGTTGTTTATCTAAAACTATGACAAATAAAAACATACGCTCTAGCGTAATCTACACATGTAAAAGCCAAATACCAATCGATGATTAACAACTATATCTCAGAAACTATCACACCAATGAACTTGAAAAAACCTACCTGAGGTTCCGTTTAGGGTGCTCGCAGCCTAAGGTGGAACTCCACCATACGTTTTTAGGAGTAGAATACGCGGTTGAAATCGCGAGGGGGTGCTAATAATATTGAGAAAAAAAACCACCCGGCTGCGGAAGCTTCATTCACCTGCTACTTCATAAAGAACCTCGTAACAAAGTCTTCAATTTTGTCATACATTCGTTATCAACGTTACCATTATACTTTTACAACGCAACGTCGTGAAAGCGTCACAGCCGAGGAACTCAATCAAACAGAGTCATTTGGGCCGAGTTGAAGTGTAAAAAATTTACGACAGTCATAAAATTATGTCGACAAAGAAGAGCGCGTCAGCTCATATATAGCCGATATCGAGATATGTCTGGATAAGGATATTCAAGACTAAGGCTCGTTCACACGAAGAAGCCGACAGCATGGCGGCGTACATATCATGTAATTTTAAACCTTATGTATATTGATATTATACAGTGTATCGCTTATAACCTGAAAAGGACGCAGCATCGCGAGATGTTGATAACTATTAACACACTCTTGATAAGTGACTATGTAGTCTTGATTACAGTAATACACTGAAACTGCGCGCCGCTTTGCCAGCCACCGCCATCTTGGTGTGAATTGACCCTAATATTATTGAGTGTTATGGCACTTCGCACCGTAAGGATTTTTATTCTTATGGTGCATGCAAGTTTCACACATTTTCTTTCACAGCAGAGCAAGGGACGTCGACTAACGGTCGTTATTATTATTTAATCTTTCGAGGAAATTATCTACTTCAGATAGAATTTTGTCATAAGATCCACCCAAAAACGCTCAAACTTCTACCTCCTGTAGCTAAACACATCGATAGATAGAATAATGAGCATGACCTTAAGTCAAATGGGTACGAACATAATCAAATTTCACAAGTGAACGGATTTGAGATCGAATCAGGACTCTCATTTGGCCTCGGTATGACATTGCATACATGCCCTGAGAGGATCTCTAGCACACGTAATCTTGGCATTAATAAATACGCCACATTTCGGATGTATTTTATAAACCTTTCATTAATTGATAATATGACAATAACATATGCAACCGGATTTGTGAGATATTTTCATCACTAACAGACTAAAACATTACTGTTCGTATAGAAAAAAAATTAAGTAACTTGGAACGCAATGTAAAGGGGCTAACATTGCATATAACGGTCACCGTAGTCTCTCTGTGGTGTTATAGTGCAAGCCCCTCACCGTTGATGACGCGTCTTATCAATTCCCCAAGCCTCCTTAATAAAAGTATGTTAACGCATTTAGTAATGCAGGATATTTTGCTTTAAAGAATTTTTTTACATAGTTTGGATGATAATCGAATAATGAATAACCTACTGCAGTGATGAAAATGACTACCGAGTCCGCGTGCATATTAGAACCAAAAGTTTTGCCAGTTGGGTTTTGTGCGAGTTAAGTGAGCCCGAATCGCCAAGGGCCCCCCGGGTTAGGAAATCGAGAGCCACGCATCTGAACCCTGTGCAATGACAAATATTACACATCTCACTCACGCCACACAGACACATACACACACACCCACACACAGAGACACACACACACACACACACACACACACACACACACACACACACACACACACACACACACACACACACACACACACACACACACACACACACACGCAACATATGGCACTTATACGTAGGTTAACATCCACTACACCATTATTATAGACAAATGTAAGTTCCCTGGGAGACAACAGGAGCGAGCGTTAATTGACAATATAGAAGCAATAATGACTCTACACGGGACGTCGCCTGCTTTAATCTACTCTTGTGTCCCGCCCGGGACCCGGGACTCGGGACTTCGCTACCGGAATCCCATTAACACGGATGCGCCTTCACACGTAACTAATACACGTCGATGTATTATTCAAAGGTAAATGTTTTGTTCAACGTTTAACATGTGAATTTGTAAATCGATACTAATAATATGAAGATAAACAGTTTGTTTGTTTGGACGCACTTATCTCAGGACTTACTGGTCCGAATTGAAAAAATATTTTCGTGTTGAATAGTCCATTTATCGAGAAAGGATATAGACTACATACCACGATGCTACGACTAATAAAACCGGCGATGCGCGGGAGAAACCGCGTGGTGAGGCTAGTGTATTGGTGTATTATTATAATTCGAATTATGCTTCATACAATAAGTTATCGTATATAAAGCCTTGAATATCATTATAAAAGACCTATATAGACTAGGCAACGAATAGTTGCGCCATGTAGATGCGCTGCACTTATTTTACAAGTGACTCTTTTATAGGACAAACGTGCAATCGGAGCTTTTTACGACCACCGACGCCCACGGATATCAGCATAATTACTATTCCACTCTGCTTTGCCGTCCCCCTATTGGGCCACCGGCTTCACAAGCCGCACGAAATGCGACATCGACTTTACGGCTGTGTTCTATAAGCGAGAGTTAAGTATATAACAATATTTATGTCGTCCCCGAAGTTTTTTTTTACAGAGACTAGCCAACTTCAAGTTAACAGAGCACAAGTGCACTCTCCGTATTCGCTCATTCTCCTATTCCGATGGAACAGCAATCCAACACGACGAGAGATATCAAGCGCAGCACCGACGGCTTAACGTGCTCTCCAAGCCACGGGGCGTAAAATTCCTGATTTCGCACTAGGACGAGTTATTACAACTTTGAAAATTCCATTAACACTTTGGTCCGACCCGGGACACGAAACAGGACCTCATGACTGCGGTTGAATATGCTCACCACGTGACCACGAGGCAGCCGCAGTATGTACATAGATATAGCAGTACTTAGTACTTACATACGTCATGGGCTCCTTTGAAAAGTTGCTTTGCTGTCGGGTAAGGCTGATAATAACGACAATTTCGATGGGTTTCGATTCTCCAGTGTCAGATATTTATTCGAAATTCGTAAAGATCACAGAGGGACCTATGTAAATAAATGGCGCATTCTCCCTTTCGAGCACGCCTGTCCCGCGGGACCAATGTCCCGCGTCCCCCGTCCCGTACACTATATCGAACCGTGAAAAATGAATCTTCATTTAATGTTTATCAGGTTGCTTTTATTGTAACCACGACAAAATACAGAAATAATAAGAATTTTCAATTTCGATTCGATGGAAGTTGATAAAACGCATCGGCATAGTAATTATGCTCATGGGCGTCGGTGGTTGTAATAATGCTCCGATGGCCCAACTGTTATATAAAAAATAATTCTAATATAAAGTCTGACGTCATGTTGTTTGTGGAACTCTGACGAGGCGGGTCCATCGATTTTGTGAAATTGTGTGTATTCTGATAGGTATGGTAGAAAATCTATCTATTTTTTATATCACGGAATGGTAAAATGCTGAGCGTAACGCTAAACTGTGCTTAAGTCGCAGCTTTCACTCTAGAGTCATATGAGTGTATGTAAACTCCAGTCTCAAGTCGAAGCCAACACATATAGTTTTATGTCTACTTTTAAATCACGAGTCCAAAGGAATTGTTGCTTCAATAAATTCCAAATGTCTTTTTTTGACATTTGACACTCAATTTAAAAATATTCTCTCAACCTTTTTACCTCCTCCCTTAATTAAACTTGACAATATCCGTTCTTACCTGAAACAAAAAATAAGAAATTGTTAGAAACAACCTTTTATGAATTGCTGAAGAAAAATGTAATTCAATTACATTTGTTTTTATAAGACTTCTTTGAAAGAACAACGCTCTATAAAGAAAGATTTGATTAACTTATAAAAGAACAACGCTCTATAAAGAAAGATTTGATTAACTTATAAAAGAACAACGCTCTATAAAGAAAGATTTGATTAACTTATAAAAGTCATCAACCCCCACACAGTCATCATAATTCTTTTAGGTGTATGTATGGGATCTTTTAATATAACCCTTCAATCATTAATCATTGTCCGGAAAACGGTGGCATATGAGCTTGTAAGTAATATTGTGATTTCAGTTAATTAAATTATTCAAATCATTTAGAAGTGGCTAATATTTCTTTTAAGATAATATTACCAAAGTTTAGTTAAGTTAGAAATATGTGCAATAGTGTTTATTTTCTTGTCTTCTTAGTGTATATTTTTTATAGTTTAGTTAGAAACGAGAAGTCGGTCACTTTTGACCGAAGAAATACCTCTCGTCACTGATTTAGCTGCTAAACAACAGCTACGCAGTCGCATTTCGTGCTGTTTGGTTGTTTCCGGTAGCCCATTAAAGTGAAGTATAACAATACGTAAAGTGAAGGAGAGTCATAACAATCATGTGGATGTTTATGGGCGTTTAAAAAACCGCGCTGTTGCAGGCCCCATTCAGTCGCAATGCAGTTTCTGGACCTCCTACCTACACTAAACAATGTCAAAATTTTAAAGAATAAGAATTGTGAAAGAGAAAAAGGCTTTTGAACTTATCCGTTAGCTCTGATAATTATAATTTGTTTCTTTCTTATGTGCAATGAAATTAGATTACTACACCTATTTACAATATTATTGTGTTAAAAATATAAAAAGGGCGCGTCTCGCCATGAAACGTTAAAGTTTGGCGAGGATAATTGACCTGTAACACATTTTGCAAGTGATTATGAAATAAACAAATGTTTATATTTAACATTTTAGCTCGTGTTTGCACTTTACTTTTGCTAACAGTACGGGAACGTTCCGACAAATATTGTTAGTGCTGTGAAAGCTTATTTAGTTGTCAGTTTTATGGCAGCTTTCAAAGCTTCCAATTGAATTTCACTGTACATTAACTGATTAGAGTCACACATTTCACTCATAAAATAAATTTGCAAGGGTGAAAGCTTTTTAAATGGATAAAAGAAATGTAATCAAACTAATAGTATGGAATTATTTAATTATATGCGCTATCACTAGATCTTTATGAGTAGTAAGATGGTGTGCCATGCCTTGCAGCCGAAATTGGCCGGGGCTGGGGAGGTACCTCTGGCTTAAAAGTGATAACGATGCTTTAGCGTTCCGTGCGCATTGTGTGTACCCGGTGATCCACTGGGGGAATGGGGTTAAGGAGAGCAATACATCCGTATATGCGGATGATAATGTCCTATAGTAGTAACCAAATAAATTCACGTTTATCCCCCTACATTAAGTACTATATTCTGACGTGTAAAACTAATGTAAGACTAATTAAGCACTTTTAATGTATTTTTATTGTTTTTAGTATAAAAAGACTACCAAAGCCCACGAACATCAGTACTGTTACTATGACGATGCGTTGCTCTCCTTTCCATCTGCACAATCGGTGCGCCTGTTCAGTCTACAATGCGGCAGTAACGATATTTATTCGAAGAATACCAAACGTGGGCGAAAGTAAGTTACACTAAAGTAAATGCTGTGACCCAGACTTCGAAACATCCCCACCATTGCAATTCTTAAGTACCCTGTACTCAGTAACCTGGGGTGAACACAGACACATTGGGAGAATCCAATTGAACTAAGGGGGCTACTGTTTGTGTCCCTCTTATGAAAAGAGGGGGACTAAAGATCTGAGGAGACGGCGCTGTTGCACACGAGGCAAGAGGTCAGGATGGGAAGCAAGACTGCAAGATTACCACACCATTTCCCAACCGTGATAGGATTGTCCTATGGTGCGGGGCAACCCCATTGTGCAAGTGGTGTCGGTCACTTGGGAGACTGAGTAGCCGTCATATTGTCCTGATGATTTGTAGTTCCTCCTCACCAAAGGCAGCACTGAGGTGTATGTACCTCACCAAAGGCAGCACTGAGGGCACTAGTGGTGGTTTTCTCACACAATAATGTGCTGTGAGCCCTACACGCCACTGTATCCCACCCAGGTCTGGTCGTGGCGTAAACGCGATTCCCCGCGTCAATAAAAATAAATGTTTTCTTAACATTAAATTTAAATGCAAATTCTTTCAAACAAATTTTACGTCAATTTCGCGGATTTCTTCGAAACCTAATGGTATTTACGCTGCCAACGTAAAAAAAAACAACTTTTGAAATTGGAATGAAAAGCGGAGAAATCAAATCATCAATCAAATGCAATTGTAAAGAAACTTAACTTTCCGGCGGCAATTCGAACAAAACGCGTGCCATTTACGACGCCACGAAATATACTTTGTGCAAACTTAAACGGGAGAGGCGTAAATGAGTTTATAATGCTACAAAATTGCGGAGGTGGCTTTGTTACTTTTGTCCGCTACCACCTGAACGATATTGTGCTCAACACAGGGTAATAAAAATGTTCTTTTTCGCATAATGAAGTGTACAAATGTACTGAAATGTTATAATGTGACGAGTGTTCGTTTGAATGTGGATTTTAACTTAAAATTTCATTACATGACTTTGTTTCACCGTTTTCCATCGACTGATACTGGATGGCTGTGAAAAGACACTAAGTAAACTCTCATATCATACTAAGTGACAACTGATTCAATAAGACTACTTTTACAAATTATCAAATTTGTTTAGTTACTTTTGATAGTATAGAGGGATAAACGAGTAATAGGTGCTTTTTACGACTACCGACGTCAGCATAATTGCTCTGCCGATGCGTTGCCCTCCTTTCTCGCCCACCCAATGGGCCACAAATCGCACGAAAGGCGACACCTAAGATCCGTATCATGTGACCGAGAGGTCCCCGTCAACTCCCCGGTCGCGCCGGCCTAAGTACGCTGCGATGCAGCTCCTCTTACTAAACTTTTTCTTAGAACTCTTCAAACTTTGTTTTTCTGTATCATATCATATTATTTCTGTTTTGTAATTTCCATTTCAACCTTCAATTCAAATTTACATGGACTCTTAAAATCAGATTTTTCTCCTTCCTGTCGCTCGGCACTGTCGCTGGCTGCAGCCTCCACAAATGCGATTTTCATATTATCTAAAAACCCAAGGGACATATTAAAAACATATTTAACAACCGCGAGTGCACGAAAGCGAAGATAAGAAGGATAGGAAATCCCTAACCTCCCACCCCGATAAGGGGAGAGAAATTACAGTTATTTACGACGGCAACGACTATACAATTAGTTATTTATAAGATAGTGCTTACATTATAAAGTTAAAGCCATTGTAATTGTTAAAAATATAATGTCTTCTTAAACAGAGATTGGATTTGACACTCAATATTCATAATAAGAGTATGTCATTATTACAGATTGGTTGGATAGGTAAAAAACTCTGTTTTTTTATTTGTTTAATATGGTAAAAAAAAAAAGAATGTAACAAAGCGTTTATTAGTAAATAACATTATAAACCAATTAGGTTTAACTTATCAGCGTTAGCATGGAAAGTAGTTAAGAGTAAAATTAATAATAAACATACTTTAAAAAATATGTATAAATACATTGTGCATGTCACTACATCCTCCTATGCAATGTAATTGGGCCGGCACGACCGGGCAGGTACCTTAATTTGGGGGAGGGAGGGGGCAAGGAGGCTAACGCATGGGCATAGTAATTATGTGGATGTTCATGCGCGTCGGTATTCGTAAAAAGGCTCCGATTGCTCGTTTGCCCTCTATTCCATAAAAAGAAATAAGGGTAAACGAACAGCCTTTTGATGACTACCGACGCATAGACGTTGGTATGTTGCATTGTCCCTCTTCCCTTTTCTCCTCCAATACAGGAAACTGACAAGCCGCACAAAACGCGATAGCGGAACTGTGACTCTGCGGCAATATATCCCGACTCGGTAGCAACCCCGCATGGTACCTTTTACAACGAAATAGTTGAATATGACGAGAATTGACAAAGCGTTGAAATTCGTGAACCCATTTCCTTGGCATTCCATTATGTGAAAAGTAAAGGAAATTCTTATACGCTTTTGTTAAATAACAATAAAGTGTGTGTTGTTAAGTTTCCGAAAGGCTTTTCTAGAAAAATAAACGCGCGGCTCGCGTAAGTGGAGAAATGTGCACTTCCGCCATTTTGTGACGTTTAACAATTTTAAAATGGCGTCAAAATATAAAGTTTTCGCATAAGTAAAAGGAAATGCTGTTGAACATTTTTAAAATATGTTGCACAAACTTTATGCAATAAACCGACGGGAGAAAGTTTCCGCCAAATACCTTTTCTTCGTAGTGCAAGTCTCTTTAAATTTATTACATGTAGTGCTTGTTATATTCACGCTTAAATGTAACAGATCAATTTCTAGTATGGGAGGTATTTTAGATGAAAGTTGAACTTTTATATTTTCGACGACCGGCCGGTTTGGTTGGTAACGCGGTGGTTAGTCCGCGTGTTACGCCAGAGGTCGCGGGTTCAAATCCCGTCTAGGTCATGGATGTTTATATATGTACTATATGTATTTATATAATAAAAATCTTAAATATATAAAATTTCTTAAATTTACAACAATAGTAAATATATTTCCGTTGTCTAGTACCTGTAACACAAGTCCTTACGGTACTTACCACGGGACTGGGCTAACGTGGTATAATAAGTCCACAGATATTACTATTATTATTATTACTGTATGTATAAAGCGAGCGAGTGATAGCATATTTTGACCAGTCAGGAATTTTGTATTCAATTTAATATTAGATTATTGTCACTAATCTTCTGCGTTTCATTTTAAACTTAAAGTAGCTTTTGTATTAAGTACATTTCTGGATACCAGAAAGAGTAACAAATGAAAAACAATGAGAAAGAATAACAAATACACATACAAACTGTCCGTTTTCAATGTAAAAAGTCCGAGTTGACAAACAGGATAGGTCCTTTTGGCATTCATTAAAAGTAGGTAAGTGAATGTAGTAAACGTTAGAATAAAACAAACCACACAAGTACAAGAGATTAGCACTAAAAAAGAATTACTATCCTAAGTAGACTCAAGGAGGTGACGCGGCAGACCAAAGGAGGTGATTAGATGAGCTAAATGGATACCACCTGGCCTGGTTGGCGCGATGAAGCTCTGGACATATACGTAGAGCTTAATATATCAATAACATAATAACATAATAACAACATTAATAATAATATACATATTAGGATTATTATTGTATGTGTTACATAATGTTTGTATTGCTAAATGTATATTACCTCTTTAAGTTATTGTTAGGTGCACACACGATATGGAATAAATAGCTCCTGTGTACCAGCTATATATACCAGCTATGTATACCAGCTCTATATACCAGCTATATATACCAGCTATATATACCAGCTCTACATACCAGCTCTATATACCACCTATATATACCAGCTATATATACCAGCTCTATATACCAGCTATATATACCAGCTATAGTACAAATGTGTTTTGTTTTTGTGTACATAAATAAATAAATAATAATAATAATATCCTAAGTACGTAATAAACAGGCAATAGGCAGGCCACGTTGCTCGCAGAACCAATAACCGATTGAGGAAGAAAGGTTCTCGAGTGGTGGCCCCGCACCGGATGACGAAGTATTTAACGGCCTCCTACCCGGGGACTGGCGATCTGGTTAAGGCGGCGGGGAGCCGCTGGTGACAAGTGGCTGGTCACCTGACCGATGGCGCTCTATGAGCGAGGCAATATCTAGCAGTAGACGTCGTCTGACGTAGGAAATATATAATATGAATTGCTTCGAACATCTTATCGTTACCCGCGCCATTGGTTCATACAACGCGCTTTGACCTTTAAGACGACTGTTACATTGAAAACGGTCATTCCATACGATAAAAGTAATGTTCACTTTTATTTGTTAATCCTTTTTTATTCCATACGATAAAAGTAATGTTCACTTTTATTTGTTAACCCTTTTTTATTCCATACGATAAAAGTAATGTTCACTTTTATTTGTTAACCCTTTTTTATTCCATACGATAAAAGTAATGTTCACTTTTATTTGTTAACCCTTTTTTATTTTGATCGCAGGGGAAAGCAACTGTTAAATACACGGACCAAATATAGTAATATAGTACTATCACAGCCTATGAATCATAAGTTACACTGTGGTACTATACCCTATTGCAGCGGAATTTGACCAGCACGTTTTGGGGATAACTCTCGTCTACTGGTACCCCAGTAAAGTAACAACTTCAGTGTCACGTTTCGTGTGGTTAGCCATTGGAGTGGAGTGGAGGAGATTAGCCCATTGGAGTGAAGGTGAAAAGAAGAGCGACGCATCGGCTTAGCAATTATGAGAATAAATATGGGCATTAGTAGTCATCCTAAAGTCCGACTATTCTTTTGTCTCCATATATATATATATTTTTAAAGTGCCACATGTACTGAACCATTTTGTAAAGTCTAGTGAAGAGAAAGAAATAGATTTAAAAAAAATATGATTCTGATAACGTCCCATTCTCACGTACCCTATTTGTCGTCACTACTTCAAATGTCGCATACAAACTTACATTGTGTTACCAATGATGTTACATAAATATGCAATTTTCAAAGCTAAAAAAAAGCATATCTTTTACGTCCAAATAACGCTATAAAAGCAAATAAGGAACCTAATGGCCTATGTAATACGATACACTATTTATAAAGTAGAACAATACACGACGCAGTGGCGTATATCGATCGCGAATGCGCCTAATTACAAGAGCTGAAGGTTCACTTTACATTGTTGTGGAGCAGTGGTAATAAAAATAGAACCTTATTGCCTTTTGATTGGGTTTAGAAGGGTAACTGCCCCCTCTAGGGAGGTAAAAACAGACTGCTGAGCCAACGATAGTGTTGTATGAATATCGATGCTTTGTATCCATTATTATTTTTATTATTATAACGGTTAACACGGTAAGGCGTTACGCTGGTGTTACACTCGACCGGTTTTGGTTTCGCTTTATGTTACTGAGGAGTAATAAAGATATGAGGATATTTATTCATGCCGCGCGCATTTAATCGTTTCTATTCGATCGAATCGATTCGAACCGAGTCAACTTCAACAGTGAATTCTCTTAAGAGGAACAGTTCCCTTCTAGGTTTATGATTGTTGAATATCACGAAACTATATCTACAACACAGGCTGAAATTCCAGACGTGTAATCCTGTAAAGCGAGAAAATATACATCGAACGGCTCGTGAAGAAAAAAGTAGAAGAAACAAAATATTTGAATAATGTACAATTCGGAAGGAAATCATAATATCTTTTCTTTGATGTATATTTTATCGATATGACAAAATGTTACAAAATATCGATATCAGTATAATCATCATAAAATACGAAACAAATGCATCGTATTTAACAATGATGTATTTTTACCGCCCAACCCTATTCCGAAGCCGAAGGCCGATTCTAAATATTCGCTGGTACCATGGGGAAACATGAATTCTGTGCTTAATGTTGTTCACCTACACTAATTTAATTACTTACCTAAATATTCGCAAAATGTAGTAAACTATTCCATAATTATTATCATTCACTTTATTAGCAATTGGGGTCTAGGAAAATTATATAAAGACTATTGTTTAATAAAATTTTCTTAATCTCGGGATTGCAAATAAGAAGTAATTTAAAAAAAAACTCGTGGGTTAGCTATCGTGTCTAACTAATTACGTCACAAGAAGTAGATTGACCACGTACAAACCTGGAAAAAAATTTTGAAAAATAAATATTGGATATTTAGAGTGTGTGTCGACAAAACTTATTTCCGTCAGTCTGTCAGCCAGTCTATAGTCGGTATTAAATTCTGAAAAAAACGTTTTTTTTTTTTTTCAAAATCTGTATTTCGATGCATATCATACCACATGTAAAATACGAGGAGCCTGGCTCTTTCCAAGATATTTTCGCGTGCAAAGCCCGCATTTGGCCGGCATGTTTGCTTTTTACAAGGTATTTTTCATTATAGAATGCGTTGTATATAATGAAAAAAAAACAACAAAAATATTGTTTAAACTGGAAACATAGATTACTTGAACATATAACACATCATGTCCTCATTAAATACTCTTTCATCGAATTTTTCTATAATATTAAGACGCTTCATCCACAGCGTTATAATTAAGTTTAAAACAAGACGTCTCATAGTAGCTAAGAAATGTTTGAAGCTCATTAAAAACGAGGACAGAAGCTATTATACAAATGCTATGATTGTATTGTTGGAAATTCTTCACGACTTTTGACCCAAAAAACTTTTCCAAAGCCTACAATAACTTGACTGCCTGATTATACTACTCGGGCTATGCGGTTTTTAATGCTGGCCGTTTCTAATTTAGCACACCCATTCAAATTTGGAACAATTGTTGTTCCAAATTTAAACGCAAACAACATCGTTTTAAATTTGGAACACTGAAGTAGTACATCGTGCCATATAACAGCCACATAAAGGCAACTTGATGTGGTTTCGAAACATGAGTGACTTTTTTTTCTTCTTGGAGTATAGATACACGCCATCGATCGCTTAACGTGTTCTTTCAGGCCCGGGGTACACATCTTACACAGCCAAATTCATTGCTCCGGACTGTCATCAGAATAGAAAATTCTCAATAAATTAATTTGGTCTGACCCGTGATTCGAACGTATGCTCTCACTCTTCCTACTCATCCCCTACTACACGTTTGTTCCTCGTGTGCTAACATGATAATGATATGATCTAAATTTTGAGTTTCACATACCACCAGACTTTAATTACAGTGATTACTTTTCTTTCTTTTTGCGGTTACTACATAATATGTAAGTTATACTAACAAATAACAAAAAAATCTTAAAGCATATGAATTACTGGGCTACAAGTATTTCATTTAATTATGAGGCTTTATCTTAAATGCGCATTTAAATATAGAAACTTTTTTCGAAATTTAAAATGAGAACAGCAAAGGTAATGATGATACAGCCACATATTAGGAAAATAAGCGCACTACAAACATTTATGTCGACACAACGTCTTTCAGTAGTGAAGACTTCAGCGCCGACAAAAGCTTTCAACGCTTTCCCATTAACGACTAGGTTCATTCCAATGAACTATCTCATATGCGAATACGACCCACATTGCTATGGATATTGGGTGGAAATTCCAATGCATGATGTACCCTTTGTTAAATGGAAGGTAGTCTCTTCGTATTGTTCGACTGTTCGATAGACGTCAATTCAGGGGTCCTTTTTGATAGCGGCTTTAATGTCCTGTCATTGCGTCACGGACGGGCTCGAGTGCACAATTACAGAGCTCACTCGAATATTAATTCCAGATGGGTTATTACATGACACGTAGCGTGAGATTTCATATCGCGGAAGAGACAGAAAGTAGAGGTTCAGCCAGCCAAATATCAGTTTGTTTGTTTTCCTGCTCGTTTTCCCGCTATGCAAAAAATATTTTTATAACAAGTAGATTACTAAAACTCTAGACTAATACTAAGGTTGGACTAGGATACCAGAACTTTTGTAAGTTAGCAAATCTATGTTTTCTGGCTATTTCATGAAATTAATAACAACGACACATCTTAATAATTGTTCTTCTTTCACTTAGATTTCACGTAGAACTACAAAATGTGTAACAAACACATAACGGGTTTTAATGTGATACTTAAAATACTTATCACAAGGTACTAGCTAATTATTATTGGTAAACTCAATTTCAAAGTCGGATCGTGACCGCGGCTGGTTTAACCCGGACGAAACGTCGAGTAAGGTATTTACAAAAACTTTGCCAGTACCATGTAATGAGTATTTTAAGTACCGCGTTAAAACCCGTCAGATAACTACAAAACGACACATCTTGATGCTAATTTAATGCTGCTTACTTTAAAATGTTAACACTCCGCATAGCGAATACTTATGTCGCTTGTCTGTTGCACACCCTTCGTTTCTGTAACATTCATAAACTCACAGACACATACTCAGGCACACACAGGTTTTATTATTTTTATTTAGTACTTGATACGTAAGCCCTAGACTGACAAAATTTTATTTTTGTAGCTATATAATATTTATTATTATATCCGTCTAGATTAATGTTTTATTTATTGGATTGTATGTTTGAGAGCAGAAAGCCAAGTATGCCAAATTTAACTATTAGAAATGTTAATTATATTCAATCACTTAAAACCTAACCTCCTTATAGCACTTTTAAACATAATATGTTATATATGATCGGATGTCGACTGGTTTTTTCGTAATTCACGCGATGAGGGGGCTCCGTAGTCAATGATAAATCCCAGCACGATGAACTAAGGCAATAACTTAAGCCAATTTGCTACCCTTCTGCAAAATAAGGGACAAAAGATACTGAAGGTGGAGCCTCGTGTTATCACGCAACACGTGGACTTAATTGTACATAAATTTGAATGTTACCGCTACTGGTACAGTACCTAATTACAGCTTTATGTAAATGTAATAATCAGAACAAAGTTTTGATTATTACATTTACATAAAGCTTTCTCCTTGCGAGCTTCTGATTGCTTTGAGCTTTTAAAAATTTGCGTTCAAGTCCATCTATCTCGTGTTCCTTACTTTAAGCTTTTAATAGTTTTAGATAGCGCTTATATACCGCCCACTATATACTAATCAATTGATCATTCCATTTAATCACTTGTATTTATGCGATCGTATCCAGTATCTAGATTAATAACAGGTACTCAAGAGGTAACCCAATTTGAGTCGGTATTCTTACGGCTACTTGTCGGTATTTTTTTAAATTCCTTAGAATTACATACTAATAAGATGTTTGAGTGACATGAACTGAAAAAGTATCGATTTTAATTTTCGATTTTTCTTATTTGGACTCGATATATCGATACATCAGCTTCACATATATCGCCAAATCCAATCGAAAAAAAAACATCGATGTATCGAAATTATTAGGCGTCCCTAGCGTATCGTAGGTTAAATGAAAACAAAGTGGTGGCGACTGTCATGAAAGGCCAATTTGTCAGTGTCCCCCGTGCCTCGTGCATTATCCGCACGTCACTGTCTGCTCCGCGGTGTCACGGGTGCTCGAGCTAGTGTAGTTTGGACACTGCTGCAATGATAGAAAACATCTTTATGTATATTATTTATATAAAAGCGAAATACCATATGAAAACTAACACCTACATGCTTGAAATTGGACAGGCAGGTTCCGTTTACGGTGCAGACATCCGCTGGGAACGAAATACGAAAACATGACAAGATTGAAATAAAACTTAATAGTGACTTAACTTTATTTCATTTCCTAACTATGAGAGAAAGATGAAAGGAGAACGTGTAAAGTAATATAAGAAACCTCACTCTCTCTCTTTCTACCTTCATCAACTTACATCTCCCTCTCAACTTCCGTTGGACTCGTCTCCGTTACACTCTCGTTACGCGAAACGGGAACTCCCCAAGTCAATAGTACGTTAAGACGTTTTACTTCAAAACATATTTCCACATTCAATACCCAATGGTTTTATTAGAGCTATCATGAATATCAATTTATCCATACTACATTATCTCAAACACCTGAACCGTCGGCGAACTATGAATTCCAAGCATACCTCAATGGAGTTGAATTAGTGAATCACTCATAACAAATCAAAACCCCGACAAGAAGAGAACACCAATCCCACGCAATTTATGATACCGTCATATCCACCGTTGAACAGCTACGCTAGGGCTGCCTGGGGAAAATTTAATATTATACCGCTAGTGACTAAAATTATACAAAGTCTATACTAATATTATAAAGAGGAAATATTTGATTGTTTGCATTGAATAAACTCCGAAACTACTGGACCGATTTGCAAAACTAAAATACCATTAGAACCCTACATTGTAATGCACATAGGCTGTATTCTGAAACGTTTTAACGATTATGAAAACGTAGATAATGTAACCAAAGTGTGAAAAAAAACAAAGTAAATCTTCATTTAGCTGTAAAAATTATTTATCTGTATATAGCTGTCCCGGCAGACGTTGTTCTGTCATAAATTTAACTTGTTGTCACAGTAACGTGTAATATTTAAGAAATTTAAAATAATATTTTTTATATTTTTGTAAATCAATTATTATTGCCATGTCGTGAACTATCTGGGCGAGCCGGGGCGGACTGCTAGTAATAATGTAAAATTGAAGAGTTGGTTCGAAAAAATCTTTATGTCTTGAATAGACCATTTATCGAGGAAGGCTATACGCGTGTTACGGCAGAGGTCGCGGGTTTGAATCCCGCCTAGGCCATGGTTGTTTAACACGTGTATTATGTGTGTTTCTATATTGAAGTTCTTAAATATATAAGATTTCTTAAATATATAAAAAATATTACATGTATTTCCGTTGACTAATACATGTAACACAAGTCCTTACGGTACTTACCGCAGCACGAGGCTAACGTGGTGTGTAAAGCCACAGATATTATTATTATTGTTATTATTATTTTAATACATACGAGTTAATGCTCGACTCACTGTCGGTTTGCTTACTCGTTACGGGCTTATGCCAAGTGGCCAGGCGCGTGAGAGTGTTGCACATCTGTCCGAGGGAGATCCGGTTGTTACGGGTTGTTATTGTGTTGTCCTGATTGATAAAAGGAGCAAGCGGTGCTGGGTTAATGAACTGACGAACTACGGAGTATATACCGATTACAATAGATTTATCATTTTTATTCACTATTAATATTAATATTATATACTATGGCGCGGCTAATAGGACCGGAGTTACGCGGGTGAAATCGCGGGGTGTTTTTTTATATAATAGGGGGGTAAACGAACAATCGGAGTCTTTTTACGACTACCGATGCCCGTGAACATCCACATAATTACTATGCCGATGCGTTGCCCTCCTTCCGCCCCTCCCCATGGGCTATCGGCTAGTCACATACAGCACGAAACGTAACACTGAAGATGTCACTTTACGGAGGTATTATGTAAGCGAGAGATACCAACCCGGTCGTGCCGGCCTAATTCCGTTGCATGTGTGGATGTAGTGTCAAGCACTATGCATGCATAGTGTCACTACCTCCCTCTTCCTGTGCAGTAAAAATAAAACCAAATAGACAAATATAAAAAAAAGAATAATCAAATACAACTAATAATTTCTGTTATATCATACGTAACGAAATAAAATGGATTCTTTAATTCTATTGATTATTGTGACCAACTACCATTGGTTTGACTAATCGGTTATCGGTGACCAAAACAATCATAAAGATTAAATTATATTTAGGTTTTAATTTTTATATCCAATTATACAAGATTACCTGTTATACAAATGGGATATGTAAGTTACGAAAATTATACAAAAAATATTATCTAATTATACAATCTGGCAGCCCTGAGCCATACAGCTGCATTCAACTTTCACCCTACAACATCTACATTTTAAGACTTCATTCGCGCGAAGTCATTTCTGTTTTAAATAATTGTACCAATAAGAACGCCCACTGATGGTACAAGTTGTACAGGCCCATCCCACGCTCTCTTGAGAATCTTGATGTAGATATTCTCGCAGAGTTGCCTTCTATTTTTAAACAAAGCTTATCGTCGTTTTTTTTTTCGGAATGATCAACTAGGGGTGATGGGGTTTTATTTGCCATAATAGTTCAAAAGTAACCAACCAGAAGACAAAAAGTCTTCGACAGACCCGACGAACTGTAGGGGCATTACCGCCGCCAACAGTAATAGGTCCCTCCGAAAAAAGAAAGTTCATCAGACTAGCGAAGACTTTTTGTCTGCTAGTTTAGGGAGACAAACGAAAGAGGGACAGGGCCCCGCCCTTTACCGCGGGTAGGAAGAGGTGTACCGCGTTTAAGTTTGGTAGTTTGTTTGTTGGTTCTAGTCAGTCGAACTGTAGAGGCTGGACTAACGCCGCCAACCAGTATTAGGTCCCTCCGAAAAAAAAAATGTTGGTAACTTTAAATTTATTTTTGAGAGATCACTTCTTGTTTGTTTGTTCTTGGGCTTATGTCCGTGGACCTACTCCAGGTGATGATAGTGGTGATTGAATACAACATACGGGGTAAAACGAGCAATTGAAGCCTTTTGACACCTACTGTAATAGGCCCGCTGAAGTGGCAATGGGCTGGTCACACACTCAGATGAACAGATGGCAAATAGGCCAGTAAGGTTCTGGAGCGGAGGTCGCGTTTAAAGAAAGGGAAGTTTTGGTCGACCGTTCACCTGGCGGGAAGACAATTTCCGTACAGCAGCTGGGATGGATACGAGTAGCAGGACATCAGTCGTCTTGGTGTTTATTGAGAGAGGCCTATGTCTAGCACTGGACTGAAAGGCGCTGATAATGATGATGAAATGATGATGATGATGACTACTGTTGCCCATAGACATCCGCATTATTGTTGTCATTCAAATGTCTTGCCCTCCTTTCTTTCTCCCCTACAATGGGCCTTTTTCTACTCACAAAGCGCACGAAACCCGGCAGCATAGATGTCGCTTTACGGAGGTGTCATGTAAACAGAAAGTACCTCCTCCGTCATGCCATCCCAATTCGCCTGAAATGCCGTGCGGCACTATCTCTGACTGTATTTTACTATCAGTGAATTTTCCAAGTTTTTGGGGCGTATGTCTATCGGTGGACGTCCTCCGGCTGATGATAATGATTTAATTCCTCATAAACTATTTAAAGCGAGTGGCATTAAAATATGAGGTGTAAAATCGTGCTAACTGTGACCGTAACATCAGCGTAACGCTGTTACTCTTCACACTTTTCACTTTAAAATCATGTTCGTTCGTGTGCACTCTAGTCACGTGTCGGTGCTACACCGTCGTGTAGTCGGTGGTACTGATACATGCAGATTTTGTTGACTATAAAATATTCAATTTTTTATATAATAAACTATGTTACCCCCGAAATTTTTATCGAAATCTACACACCCAGATTCATTACCACTTTTGACATTAAATACTACTAGTAATGCTTTTACAAGAAGGACCATGCGACGCAAAAAAGAGGCGGATTGTACGAAAGAGCGTTGTAACCAGCCCCAATCGAGAAGTCCGAGGCGAAGGCGCTACAACCTGCCGCCAAAAGGTTGTAAGGCGACCGCTTAGGAAAGTCGTCGCCTACGTTGTTTTGGGAGTGAGTCTCTCACTCGCTGGTGAGTGGTGGTTCCCGTGGCTCTCCAAAGGCAGATGAGGTCGAACACCGTTGAGGTTTAGTGGACAGTAGAGCATCTTTTCGACTCTCTAATCGTACATACCCCCAGTTATGTAAATTTTGTGGTCGTCATTTAATACTTTACATTTTGATTCCCCACGTTGATGTGTTAGGTAGTTATTTAACATTTACGAATTTGCGTCCAAAATCTGCCATTTTCAATTTTTATCACTTTCAATGAATTTAACGCCACCCTATACGTGAAAATCTGTGAAGCTGTTCAGGTTGTATGAGGTACCTAATATTGGATATCGATATGCATGTGTATTGCTAAAATAATGTATAACGGATAACAATATAAAGAAATTGCGAAAATAACTTTTATTCGGTCCTTTGAGACATATGTGAAGCATTAAAAGTTCTTAACAGAGTCATTTCCTTTGATGCTCTTGTACGGTTATAGAAAGTTTTCCTTACGGTAAAGTAAGAAACAAATTTCACAGCCATTAAGTAAAAAATAGATTTCGTAACCATTAAGTGTTTTTCATTTTCACATCCTGTTGATAAAAACGATTTTGGAGTGTTTTCTCCATATGAAACGATTTAAAGCATACGGTATGAAAAAATATAAATAATATAGTATCATACAGCGATCGAGCGTAATACAAGCGTAACGCTTTACCGCATTTTCGTGGCTTACGTCTCTTGCGCATTTTCTATGTTTACGCGAATGTTAGTCATTACAATAAAACTACTTTTGCTTAAAGTCAGAATCATGTTCGAGTAAATTTATGTATTACTGTCTCATTTAAATTCATTTGATGACCGTTTCGGGCAGTGGTACACCATGGCTTGGCATGGGAGGAGGTAGTGCCACTCAAAATGCATGACACTACATCCTCCTATGCAACGGAACTGGGCCGATACGACCGGGCAGGTACCTCTCGCTCACATAATACCGCCGTAAAGTGTCATCTTCAGTGTCGTGTTTCATGCGGTTTGTGAGTAGTATGGGGGGAGGGGATAAGGAGGGCAACGCATCGGCATATTATTTATACGGATTTTTATAGGCGCCGGTATTCGTAAAAAAAGGTTCGATTGCTCGTTTGTTCCACTATTCTATAAAAAGAAACTTGCGCCAGATTTAGCGGTTCTGATACCGCCTAGGTTATGGATGTTTAACTATGTTTTATATATATTTCTATAATATAAATCTTAAATATATAAAATTTCTTACATTTTTAAATATATATTTTCATCGTCTTGTATCTGTAACTCAAGTACAAGCGGTACTTTGCACATAGCTATGCTTACGTGCTGTGATAAGTCCACAGATATTATTTTCTAAACATTGTAGTTTCAAAATACTTTCTGCGGACCAAGTGAAGTTAGCCCGAAATATCAAAGTCCCTCAGCCAGTGTTGACGTTAATAGTGCTTCGTTTTGTACTCGTGTAACATAATCATCAAACTCAAGCTGACCCATGTCTCCTACTGCAACAAGTTCAGCAATACAATATTGGGAATATGATATAATTAGATTTTTTACTAAAATTCAATTTATAGTTGCAGGTGTTAAGAAAACTATTAGTGCAATATATTTCGGAACATTTTTCTTAATTTATTAAATTATTACAACAATTACATTATTTCCACAGTTTATACAAAATTTTCACAAAACCACTGACATGGTTTTACTGCGAAAAAGAAAACAGAAACTGTTGAACTGAAACTGAATATGTAAGAAAAGTAAAGTTTCTATTTAAGTTGAACTAAATTATACAATTACTTTCTACCAAAATTGGCTCAGTAGTTCCCGCAGCTATCGCCGACAAACATGAAACTTTTATATACAATAAATTGGATTTATAAATTATATACATGCACATACGTGCACAATATTGGATGCAGGACTGCATTCTCGCTCTCTCTCATTCAATTCAAAGTAAGTTAAGCATATGTTTCTTGAGCTTGGAAACAATTATAATTTTATCTGGTTCCTGGTTTACATCTACAGGCAAGGTATTTAGTAAATATGGAATTCTTTTTTCTAACGTTCGATCTCCACAGTAGTTGCCTACTCTGGGTACCTTAAAACTTGCCCGTGGATACAGATCTAGTCCCATGTGTATGACTTTTTACCACAATTAGGTGTTATATTCAATTATGTTTCATACTTTTTACCACAATTAGGTGTTATATTCAATTATGTTTCATACTTTTTACCACAATTAGGTCAATTATGTTTCATACTTTTTACCACAATTAGGTGTTATATTCAATTATGTTTCATACTTTTTACCACAATTAGGTGTTATATTCAATTATGTTTCATACTTTACAGTAGTTATCTTTACAGTTATTTTTACTTTTTTTATTGACAATTAATTTTTGGAATCTAAATTGTAATTGTTAAATGTGAGTACATAGCAGTCAAATGTGTAAATAGCTTTTAAATGTGAGTACATAGCAGTCAAGTCCGTAATTCAATATAGACTCTATTAATCACTTATATAATCATTTTAAAGTACTGGTAGGAACTTTGTATTTTAAATGGTAAAACTTAGATAACAGTAGCCTTAGCTTATCACATAAATAGTTTACATGGCCTAGCCTAGAAAAATTAACATCCCTAAGTAGGTAACACAATCAGTTTTTTGTATGCGAATACAAGGACAAATTTTATAGCTGTTGTGAATACAATTATAACTATGCGTAACCAGTGTTGGATGCACATCTGATTAGGTAAGGTGAAGTTATATAATTTGTCTTGTCGGAGTTTAAGATTATGTTATTATCATGAGACCATTTCACTATGCTATTATATATATATCTATTTGTACAAGGTGACATATTTCTGCGGGATCATTTCATGCTCGTATCATACACAGATCATCGGCACACATATGCGCTGAGCTATGCTGTGGCACTTTGCACAGGATGTTCACGTGCAGCAGGTAGCACAAGGGAGCTCAGCACGATACCTGAAGAACACCACAGGTCACGTGGGTGGCGTCGCTTAGCTCATTGCCTACTCTTACCTGGTACGATCTCTATTTAAGGAAATCACGAAACCATTTTGATAAAGGTCTCGTGATTCCGGCCTCTTCTATTGAATTGAGTAATGTATCTACTTCGTAAGTGTTAAACGCTTTTTTTGTAATCTTCTGCGATTACTGCTACTGCACAACTAGTTGTTTTTAATTTAATGGACCTTTTTCATTTTTACCTTTTTTTTTCTGGAACTAATTGAAATTTGTTCTAATAATTTGTTATTGTTTACATCGCAGATCATGGTTAATCTATATCTTTAGTCAATTTCACTTTACGGCGGTATCATGTGAGCAATTTGACTGCGATGTAGCTTGGCACTACCACTTACTAAATTATGTATGGTATACAATCATACATACATGCCATACATAATTTAGTACGAGGTAGCACTATTCACACGCTGAATTGATTTTTCACCATTCACCATTATTCACCACTCACACTATTCATTAGATGTTGAAGTCCCGGTTGGAACTTAATCAGCGCATAAAATAGAAAACTCTTATTCACAGGTTAAAGTTTGGAAAGGATGAAATTAAGAGTCAAGTATCGCACAATTTGGCACTTTATTAACCTATGCACTCACACTTAAGTTTAATAAAAGGGTTAATATTCTATATATTGGCGGCATAGGAATGTAGTAATGTTCTATCTAGATTGTAGTTAGAACGGTTGACAGTGACACTGGTCCAGACTAGTTCAAGATATATAGACAAGATCGCTGTTCCCACGCACGTTTTAGTCTGGACGACTAAACTGGTCGGTTCTTGCGCCTTTTTTGGGATAGTGTTTTTGTTAAGAATTCTTACGATGTCCTTGCCAGTAGTACTGTTTTTTTTTTCTATTTATTAGAAGCAAACGGGGGTTTTTGTACGAGGCAGCACTGCTGCATTCTAGCTGAATTGGGCCTGCACGACCGATGTATCGATAAGGTCGATCACACGATATCGCCGCAATGTGACAGACATCCATCGCAATTTATGTGGTTTCTGACTCCTCAATGATTAATTTCAGTGTAGGCAAGAAAGAGTGCGACAATATGCTCCAACTGTTCGTCTGCCACTTTATACTTAAAAATGAGTCGCATCGCGGTTGATAAGTGGCCAACATTGTTATATGTAAATACGAATAAAAGATACTACATCCAATAAAATTTTCACTGTTTTCGAATAAATAATTTATTATATTAAAAAACCACCAACAACATCAGCACTCATTCGACCGCCTGTCATAAATATGTATATATGTAGTAGCAAACTGAATGAAGTGAAGGCAGGCTGCCAGCCACGAACTCATTATATTAACTGTTATATATTAGAAATTACGCCTACCCTACTAGAGGGTAGGCGGATTGGACGGAGTGCCATATATCAATACCACCAACCACCACCAACGATCCTTACCTGCCTTGCCTCTTCCATGTTCATTACTCTTTTCATACAAAGACGCCGATTACGAACACACCACCCTCGGACAGTACCTGATCAATCTAATCATGTTTGGCAACCTTGGTCTCGCCGGTACCTACATCCTGCCACATTCGTATTATATATCAGTTTTGTTAATCTTTCGTCTGCCAATCTTTCTACAGGCCGAACTGACGGATCATGCCCACATTTTCACTTATAACTGTTACGTTAAACAACGAAGAGTATCAAATAATTTTATCAAGTTGGTTGTTGTTTCTATCTTTACCACGAGCCTGGTGACACCTTTTTTGAATTGTACTCCACAAATTCTAGCAAAACATTGCACAGATATAGAGTTTCCAAGACAATATTAACAATGTGTTACTTTGTACTTGCACAATAATGATGTGGTCAGCAAAGCTTTAATTACACCTGATACAAAATGAAAGCGATGACCCTAATAGTTGTTAATGCTTCTATATGAAGGATAGTCCTTATTTATAACGGGCCATTGTTTCTTTACAGACAAATAGGCTTACATTACCCTCAAAACACCAACGCATAGTGATGGATACACTCGTGTTCATGTAGTTTTTAAAAGTCGCTATATCAATTAAAGCACAATTCATATATATCAAAATTGGTAAATAAATAATATGACTGTCCTCGCCAGATCCGTTTCTACGATATAGGCAGCGACGCAATGAATCATGATGATGCTATCTATCTCTGCTGAGTTCTTTGTCTCCCATGGTCTGTCAATACTCGCTGATTTAATATACTTAACACACATAATGTTTACAATAGGTACCGATCCGAGACGAGATTTAATATTGTGTTATATACGCTGGTTTCAAATATAGAAAATAATTATAGTCATAGTAAAATGGAAATAATATTATTAATACTCATACTCACATGTACTTTTAGGCTATGTATAATCATCACACATACTGCTAACTAGTCGCAGTAACGTGGTTACTACGCACACATGGTGAATTTTATATTAAATATTCTATTCTACCGCTGGCTTAGTAAGCGAATGATAATAAATTTGTTTTCGCAACGCTTTAATATGGTGTGAAGATGGTTCGCGACACAGTGAACTTTGCGAGTCTAGAGCCGTATGTTACGTATTACGTAAGCACCATACGATACGTGGCAATAACATTAGTGTTTAGGTATATGTCTAAAGATATACTTTCTTATTTTTAAATTCTGGACTGTGCTGTATAGTTTGCTTACTAATAATTTTTAATTATTGAGATATATCATAGTATTATATTTAAAAATTCGATATATAAGTATTTAGAAATATGCAATTGTCTCAATGACGCTTTAGTTTTAGTTTTATTGCTTTCACTTTTTTCTTATCTTTTTTTACTGAGGTAGCTGGTCCGGGATGGATGCGAGGAGGACATCGGTCGTCTTGGCGTTCATTGAGAGAGCCTATGTCCAGCAGTGGACCGATAAGGGCTGATAATGATGATGGTGATGATGATAGGTAGAATATTGGATAGGTCTCCTTTATTGTGCTAAATTACGTGCTTCATATCTTATGTATAATTCTTACTTAAGTAGTTGCCGAAATATAAAGCTATACTGTTTTTAATGTGTAACAAATAAACATATTTCTATTTCTACTTCTATGTAATTTTAATAGACTCAATAAAGTACTTCGATTCTATTCGATACAAATGGAATCCGGAACACGGCAACACCACAAAAATATTTAAATTGTATAACATACACGAAAATATCATAAAAAGTTGTAACCATATTGTATTATATTCCAGTACATATCTTAAGTACTTTTAGAAATCAATCTGAAACTTCATTGAAAGTAGCTTGAATTATGTAACAAAACTATCTCACATATTCAGTTGCTACATAACTCCATAGTAAAGACCATTCGATAAAGTCATAGCACTTAGAGTGTTCAGTCAATAACCGAACGAGATCGGTTTGCGTTCAGACGCGGTCCAATATTGAGATATTGGCGATCGACGTGATTGGTCCATATTGAGTCCATTCCTGTAATACGTATTTGTGTCACGAACATATTATCTAGGTAACGGAATAAGACACGTTCCTACGACAGGGCTGCCATTTGTAAACGTGATGTGTTTATCGATATTCATAGTTTTTATGGACATCGATAAATTTTAGATATCGATAATTTTAATTCTAATTTTAATACAAAAAATACTGCTCTACGTTCCGCTTCTCTCTCACACAGATACACCTTCACACAGGACCTCTTACGTGGTAGGCGAAGCGAATCGAGTACCATAAGTCACGATTTTTATAAACACTTCCATTACGAAACTCTTGATTCTACCTTCGGACACTTACTAATTACGAGCAGTGATAGGGATGTAGCGAACAAATAATGAGGTGATTGAGAAACGGCGCGATCAAGACGAGACAGTAAAATAAATAAAAAGTTTCAGACTGTGGCACACGCAGTTATTTTCATTTGTTTTGCTTGGCCGCATCTTAATTCAGTTCCAAGAGGCAACTCGAGTTTATTCCTAAAGTACGAACATGATTCTGAAGTAAAAGGTGCCCAAGAGATATAACCGAAGACTTTACCGTTTATATATTTTTTTTCACCGCGATCCTTAAATATCTTTTTTAAGAGGAACTCTGAAAAGTACATCCACACGCCGATCCTCCGGTGATGAGCCTTGTACCTCAAACTCATTTTCGAAGAATAACGAAAGCGACGACAAAAAATCACAATTAACAAAACAAAGACGTGGCGCAGCATACATATACAGGAGTCCCGGTGATGCACAGGTAGCACCTTCGAAAGCTATTCAGATAAAACACATGTTAAGAACGAGATAAATACGCGTCGGTGGTGACTGGTCCTGAAGAGCACCGGAAGTGAGCAGCGATATTTCCGGCCCGATGTACCGGAGCCAGCTGCGCAGTCTCGGACGGGAAATTAAATTTCACGTGTCAAATACTGCCATAAATCTAGTTGTGTATCACTATTCTAGTTTAGTTTTACATTCACTATTGACTAGGGTCATTTTAAGAACAAACGTTGTCCTTAAATATCCGAACACTATGGTCTAATCAAATGCGTCGGTCTCTCTCTCTCTCTCTCTACCCCTCTTCTCTCAATATTTTTATTTGTAACAATAATTTTATTCTCTCAATATGTATATACTCTAAATAGCACGAGTATATAGATTTCACTGACATAAAATTACCCGATGAAGCAATTTGAACCGAATTATAAGATCGATAGATTTTTTAATCAAAAATTTATGACAGAGTTTTATCCGGCATCATCTCATTAAAGGTGAAATATAAACTCAAACGTCGTGCAAATAAAATCATTAAATTGTAAGAAAAAATTCAAGAGACTTTAATGAATACCTCCTCCTGTACTCCGGATTAGTACAAGCTCCAAATACTCGCTTTCGGTATTTACATTATTCTAGAGATGGGAGAAAATGTACAATATCGATAATTATTTTTTTACAATCAGTTGGGTCTATACGAGTACAACTCACAACATAGGCTACGTCGAGATTGTAAATTGTAACATTCCCATGACTTTAAAAGGTGACCAGTAGAAAATTCATCGTCATACTTTGTTATCTCGAAATTTATTTACTATAGTGACGTTGAAGACAACGTTAGAAATTTTCGTACTTTTAAACAATTATATCATAAATATTACTGGCAGTAGATAATGTAACGCCATAATCCCGGTTGATAATTAAATGAAACGTAAAATCAATATTCGTTAGGCATTTGTAACTCCGTGGTACATATCAGCCGGGCTTCACCTGACTGTTGTCTATTTAAGCCATTGCAATCCCGTACTATCTCTGCCTTGATTTTCTTCTGATTCCGATCTGGGACACAAGTGCTGGTCGCTATCGATCCAGGAGACACCGGAGTATCAGCGTCAGGAAAGTTTAGTGGGCTATGCCCGATAGAAACATCTCGGAATTTGACAAATTATTCACATTCAATACTAAATATTTGCTATTTAAATAACTCAACTGTAACTTTCACCACTTTCTGAACAGACTCTGTATCGAGATGTATCACTTGCAATAATACATCGAGCACAGAATAGAATTCCCTGAAGCACCCACAGCCATAACTCAGTTTTTGACAATCACAACCCATGAGGATATGACAAAGAAGATTTTTTTTTCTACAATGTAAAGCATTGTTTCAAAGGTATCCTTAGAGTTAATAAAATGTAACAATGGAGACTTACGCCCTATCAATATTTTTTCGACACTACTAATTTTTCACGAATATCGATGTTATAACATTTCACAACCCTACTTCTCATACCGTTCGGGTTAAAGAATTTCTCATTTAGGGGTGCGAATCTATGCGTCGACACTCCTCGCATAAAGGAAGAGATACGTGACATTTTTTCCCAAAAAGGTATGAAAAGACTTCAAACAAACTTTTGCATACGAATAAAGTTGATATTAGAATTTTATTAATAAATACTCGTCATGTCGCTGCAAAATCATTTTCTTCATCATTTATCTGGCGTTATACCGTTCCCAAATCAGATGTTATCAGGGCTATCTGACCTACGGGATTTGACAAGGGTGAACGGTAGCCCAGAATCAGGCCGAATTGTAGATTAATATAACAAATACACGGATGCAATTTTCTAACATATTTTTCATTCACCGTAGCAACAGTAAAAATTGTACTCACGTTAGAAAAAAGCATTGGTTCATGGCAGGGCACAAGTTACTACTCTAAACTTCCACATAAATACTTCACATTCGTTTATTATAACTGTAATAAACTACAAATTTCGGACTCCCAAGTCCGAAATTTGTAGTTTATTCGCCGTTTAAGTTACTAAAAATTGAACCAGTCATTAACTCCGCGTTAACAGAGTATGCCTGTGAAACCGCGGAGTATGCTAGTTCTTCATATTCTTACTATTAATTCTGGCTATACTTTGTATTGTTTATTCTCGTAAACAAATTTGTGCTATTTATACTGAGTAGTCAATTCGCACGAGGATAACTTCAATTCGTGCAAATCGCCTACAGAGAATATAGTTAAACTTAAATAATCCACAAATTCATAGTGTGGTAGTAGGACAACATCCAAATATTGAAGATCTTTAAGAGAAATTTTCCTCTAAATTCCAAGCCGAGTCAATATATAAAAAAGCGACAGAAACTGATTTATATAAATAGCTGGTTATATTATTATAGCATTGCAGCAGAATTGAGCCGTCCTAGGAAGAACCTCTCGTTTACATAATACCGCCCTAAAGGTTTATATGATGTTGCTATGCTATAGTCTTTCCTGCGGTGTCCGAGTTACCTGTAGACCATCGGATGAGAGAAGAAGATCGACACGCCACATAGCAAATATATACCTTTGGCCTCTTATGCTATAAATAAAATTAAAACTGTATTGTTTGTATGTCGATTTACTTATTACTCCGATTGAATGACTTGTTACGCTATCTCACTCGTAAGCTCCGCCCATCCGGAACGCTACTATAACATCATAGTTTTTCCTGTATGAAGTTTTGTTATCGATTAATGAGACGTCACGTCAAAAAAATGACATTATTTTCAAAAGAATAAAAGTAAAAGTATTGTCTCGGTAATGTCGCTTATCTATTTCAAGTAGACAAAAACTATTTAGCTTCCTTTAAAAATAGAAGGCTCCGCCATTTTAATCTAAAACCTTTTTAAGAGATGCATTTAAGTTACTCCCGTGAATAATTTATGGCTACACTCTAGTGGGAGGAAGTTTTAGATAGTGAATTCAATTTAAATAGGATCGTAGCAGTTCGACTGTGTAGAACAAATGTTGATGAGCGAAGTGCTCTGTTGACCATACTTACATACGTGTTCGCTGCGTACAATGATTCCAGTTCCAATTGTTTTGGAAATTGTAATACTTATAAGATATACTCTTAAGATCTGCTATTTACGTTATTAACATTGCGATTTTCACTTCACGTGTTTAAGTCGATTATTATATTTTAATTCATAATAATTTAAGTGTAAGAAGTGAAATGTAACAAGAATAAAAGCACGTAAAATATACACATATATTTGTGATTTTTTACAAATTTCACGTTTAACGTATATAGGACTTACTCGGCAACAAACAAATATAAAGTACAAAATAGAGCATACCATATTTCTTTCATTCTCTTCTCTCCGCCCATTAGAGTATTGGCTCAAAGATGTGTTGTTGTAATACATACATATACCTGTGTATGTATCCTTGTCGATGTGTCATATTTCACTTGACTGTGTTTTGTTCGTGTTAACAAGGCAAAACACACCGAATTTAACCCCAAAACATTTTAAGCTTAAAAATAGCCGGCGAGTAACAAAGTGTGAGATAAACCGGAGTTGAAATGATGACGCGGTGACAGCGAAAAATATATGACAGCATTAAAGTAAACTGAAAAGAGAATGCCGTTGGGATTTACAAAGCAAAAAGCAGTTGGACTTTAGTAGATTTCGCGTAATGAAGGGTATAAAAATAGATGGCTTTTAATTACAGCGATGCGAAATGGTAGAATTATGTCAGCGTTTTCATTGTACTTAAGGTAACAGATGCGAATTGCCAGGGCTTTATTAAACTGAAGTATCTATAAATTATTACATACTAATACTTATTCGGACGGACACTGTCAGTTGCGTCGCTCCATGAGATTAATGCGTATGAGGCATCCCCGCCAATCAACGTGGCGTCGCTATACTCAGTCTAGCCACAAATACTTCTACAATTAAAAGTGAAAAATATTACATTTGAATTTGGAATCTGCCATTTTTATACGATCGTTCATTGTGTTTTCTCATTTTGACATTGTACAATATTCTGCGATATTAAAATGGAGTGGGATGATAAAGAGAACGGAATCGCTGTGATTGCATTACACAAAGTAGATGATGATGGAGCCAAATGCAAATTTTAAAACTCTCAATACACTTGACATTAGTCAAATGTTTATGTACCGAGCTATTAATAGGTACAATGGGACTTCCTCTGTTTGTGACAGAGCAAGGTCTGGTCATCCACGTAGTGTTAGCACGAAAAACTCCTGTCCGAAGGCAAAATGTTCTATATCGGGAAATGAAAATAGCACCTAGAAAGACTCATACCGCGTATCTTAAGAGACGACTTAGGACTTGTAGCCTACTATAGATGCACTGGTCATTTCTTAACTGATAAATAAAGATAAATAGGGTAATAAAATCGAAACAACTACCGAAGCGGTACGCAAAGGGAGATCAAAAGAAAAATTTGTTCACGGATGTGAATTTTTTGACTATTATTGACTCTCAGCTCTAAGAAAGCTTCTTTTTTTTCCGACTTCAGTGTTGGCTCGGTGGCGTGTTAGCTGTGAAGTAGTGACTGAGCCATATTTTTGTGAACAATGTATCAAAACATCGACACAAATATATCAAGATACCATTCTGGAGAAGGCAGTAATATCCCTTAATAACACCATGTTCAATAACCGAGTGTGGTCCTTCCAGCAAGACTCGGGAGCAGATCATAAAGCTCGATCCAAGTAGCCTTGTTCGGAACCGAACGATCTTAATCCGCTGGATGATTTATTGTCAGTTTTACGGTAGCTCTAAACGCCATGATAATTTGCAGTTCCTCCAACAATCCATACCATTGGCAGGGAAGAATTTTCCCACGGAAAATGTGCGTGCTCGATAACTGGCCTCAACGTTTAAAGGACTGCATTGCAGCCAACTGAGACCACTTCGGATAAACTTTTAATATTTTTAATTCTTTTATTTTTGTGTATTAAAGTGACACACTGTAAAAGTAATAAAATTTCTTTGCAAAAAAAAATATATTGCAAAAATAGGTATATCTAACATATTGCTTTTATTCTGAAAATCCCATCATGTATTGGGAGCCTCGCACAGGTAGTGTTCGCTACCTGTGCGCACCCAATACGGACTCGCATGGACTAAGAAACCGGGATGTCAATACCCCGGTTTTTTTAGTCAGCACAAGTCACACTGTCAAGTGAAGCATTCTTCCGCACTCTACCAGCGAGGACTCTCACAAGCACTAGTTCCAAAGCTGTTACACCTTGTATGCACACTCGCAGACGCTACATTCGCATCGGGACGGGCTTTTTAATGAGATCCATCTCTCGCAATACTTTAATACCGGGTCTGTTACATATAAATCCGTGTACGTTATTGTGATGTGATTGAGCAAACGAGAAATCCAAGCCTTTTTTACGACTACCTGCGCCCATAAATATCCACATAAATACTATGCCGATGCGTTGCCCTCCTTCCCCCAAAGGGCCACCGGCTACTCACAAACCGCTCGAAACACGACACTGAAGATGTCACTTTACATTTATTATGTGAGCGAGAGGTACCACCGCGGTCGTGACGGCCCAATTCCGTTGCATAGGAGGATGTTGTGTGGTATATGATGTGGTGATACATGGCACTACCTCCGCCTACGCAGCATGGCACTACCTCTTCCTGAAATGGCCACCGGTTTCACGGATGTCCACTGACACTGGTTTATTAACGCGCTCGTTCCGTACCCTGTGCGTCAAAAAGTTACAACGTAGAAATTGGTTTAATTTTACATTTATAATGCTTCGCTTTTTTCGCAAAATACCCCATTCAAGCTAACTTTTAAAATGCATCTGGCGTCCATAATCCGTCTTCCCTAAAAGCTAATGCATATTTTTACGCCATAAGATTTTACGATCGCAAATGATTAACATTTTCCTTTCTCAGATCAATTTGTATTGACTTTGTACTCGTTACGTCTTCGCTCTCTTCCCGTTGCCGGGTCGAGGGGGGTCCAGACCGGAGCTTAGCTCCCTACTGGAAATGTGTTGTTCGAGCCTCGTCAATACGAGGCTGTAGTTGATGCGAGGTCATGTTGACCTCTGAGTGCGTATGCACATATGTTTATGTGCCTGGGCTATTGGTATCTTTGTACGATCGGCGTCTGTCCATTTGTCGGGGCACTCTCACAGGTCCCAGAGCGAACTGGGAAACGTGTATGGTTCCACTCCTGTTATGGCCCTATGGCGTGGCAACAAGCTGTCACGTCCCACTCGGCACCGCCCGTGCGGTGTCTGCGATGTCCGTCTGCAGCGTCCAGCGAGAGGGAGAAGTGTATATATGTATATAACCTGTGAAAATGAAATCAAATGGATTAGTAGTGATAATTTTTTTTTCTAGCCTGTTGGGAGGTATACGGAAACTGGTTATCGTCCCCCTTCCTCGGCAGGCTATATTTGTCCGGGGGGCGGGCGTGCCAGGGCGCGAGACCCCTGAGAGTCTCTTGCTCCGACGCGTCCGCCTTTTCGAACAGGTTGCTCGACATCCTGCCGATAAAGTCATCAAGGGGCTCGACGCGCAGGTCCCTGAGTATAGTTTGGTTCCACACGAACCTTGGAGCCTTGACCAGTTGCCGAAACACCTTGTTCTGAGCGACACGGAGCTTTTCCGCTTGTTCGTATCGCTCAGCAAGTGATGCCAGGCAGGAGTCGCGTATGTTAGCCTCGATCTTATGTGGATGTTGTAGGGTACCATCCTCATTTTTAGTGGGATGGCACTCGCCCGCAGGAGTGGCGCCAGCCTGGCGGTGGCTGATCTGGCCTTTCTGATGGCGGTTTCGGCCTGACGAGCCATCGTGAGTCCGGAGTCTAGCACGACTCTCAAGTAGTTGGCTGTCCTGTGCCATGGAATCGCGACGCCCTGTACCTTGAGCGCACCGACGGTGGTCTGTCTGGGAAAGGTGATCGCTTGTGATTTAGATGGATTGACCGCCAGCCGCCATTTCTGGAGCCACTCCGGCAGGAGATCGAGGGTTCTCTGTAGTTTTTTGGCCCCGTGCCTCGCGTTAAGTGACGCGGCCAAGAAGGCGGTGTCGTCCGCGTAGAGCGCGGCGGTCACTCCGGGGGAAACAGGCACGTCCCCGGCGTAAAAGTTGTAGAGGGCTGGCGAGAGACAGCTCCCTTGTGGTACACCTGCACGAATACATTTCCTCTCGGACAAGACCCCGTCCACTCTCACCTGGAATGTCCTGTCAGAGAGAAATGACGCAATCACTTTTATGAGAGGTTTAGGCACATTGCTTTGGATTAATTTGTATATTAACCCGTTATGCCATACGGAGTCGAATGCCTTTTGCATGTCGAGGAATACGGCGGCTACAGCATCTTTCTTGTTTTTAGCCACTGCGATCAAATGGGTGACCCTGACCAGTTGGTGAATGGTACCGTGGTTGGATCGGAAACGGAATTGCTCGTCTCTGAGTGGTAGAAGGGGGGTGAGTTGTCTCAGTATGAGCAACTCTAGGGTCTTCGACAGAGTGGGTAGCAGACTTATCGGGCGATAGTTGTCCGCTCTCCTGCTGTCCTTACCCTGTTTTTGCAACATGACGATGTGGCCCAACTTCCAGCTAGTGGGTGTCCAGTGCGGACGATGCCGTTCAGCAGTCCCGTTCCTGCGGCGATCGTCTTGAATGGAAGGTGTTGCAAGGCCATGTTGGTGATTCCGTCATGCCCGGGGGCCTTTCTGGGTTCCAACCCCTTGATGGTGTTCCGTAGCATTTTGGGTGAAAAGTGAAATGCCGCTGTGGCGATTTCTTCCGTGCCTGTAGTGCCGTCCCCGTGTATTAATGGCCTACTTGGTGCTTTCCTCTTCGTTAGAGTGCGTGTCAGGACCCGTAGTGACTGCCAGTCTTCGCCAGCCTCCTCGATTCTCCTCGACCATCTGTCCGAACTTAAAGCCGCAAGTTCGGATTTGACCCTCTCAGTGAGGCGGTTCAGGTGAGTCTTTATCGTGGGGCAGCGAGTAGACTGCCATCTTCTTCGGGTGGCTCTCTTCTCTTCGAGAAGGAGTTGGAGGCTTCTTGGCAATTTGTCCTTGCCATTGGCGCCTGAGCACGAGAGAGTTTCGGTGGCCTTCTCTAAGGCGGTGCAGATCGAAGCCTGCACCTCTTCGGCTAGTTTCTCCACGTCTTCCGCGGTGTTGACGCGGAAGTTCGGGGTGGAGTCGTTGAGGCGGGAGGCAAACTCTTCCCAATTTACCTTTCACCTGGGGGGAGAGGTGGCAATTTGCACGCCTCGTTGTGTAATTCCGCCAGCACTGGCATGTGGTCAGAACCGAGGTGTTCCTCCAACACTTCTAGTGAGAAGTGGCCCTCTAGGTTCTTGGTGATGGCAACGTCCAGTACGTCTGGCTGGAACGCTTGTTGATCCGGATAGTGGGTCGGATCCGTGGGGCCGTGGACCGTGTAGTCCATCTCGTCTGCGTTCGCGAGGAGTCTCCTTCCGTTCGCGTTCGTGAGATGAGAGTTCCAAGACGGGCTCTTGCGGTTGAGGTCGCCGGCGATCACAGTCGGCTCTTCTAAGAGGAGCCGGTGGATGTCGGCGACGTCCAGTGCGTCACCCGGAGCCTTGTAGGCTGCGAAGAGTCTGGTCGGCTTGTTGCCCGCCTTTATCTCCACGCCTATGGTCCACGCTTGGAACGATTGTATCGCAGGGACTGGGAGTGGCTGGTGTATGATGTTTCTTTTGACCAACACCATCACTCCTCTCTTCGCTCGGTCGTTGGGATCGTCGTATCTGTACGACGTGTAACCGGCGATGAAGAATCTCTGTCCGGATCTCAAGTGGGTCTCGCCGATCAAGGCGATGTCGACCTCCTGTGCGCACAGGAGTTGCGTCAACAGCGCCCGTCTATTCGAGACGCCCCTCGCGTTCCAGAAGAGGATTCTTAGCTTGTTTCCTGCCACTTCTGGAAGGTTCCAGTTATAAACTCGACCAGCTTGGGTATGCTGGCCATGGCTATAGCTAGGAGGCTGGAGCCGCTACTATAGCTATTATAAATGTCCATGGCCAACTCCATCAGGCCGGAACAGGTGTGGCCGATGAAGGCGCGGGTGAGGTGGTGGGTTTCGGGAGGGCGGGTGCAGCGATGGGGAGAGCGGGGTCTACCTCCATTTCTGCGTCGGGTGTCACTCCTTGAGTGACGGTGGCCTCCTTGTTCTTCTTTTGCTTCTTCTTCTTTTTGGGCTTGAGCCCTGGGGTCTGAACTGTGGCCTGAGATGAGGCCCTGGGGATGGGGTTATTCGCCTCCGCCATTAGAGACGCGGCTGTCGGTGGTGGTAGCTAAACCTGTGGGGCTCGAGGCCGCTGGGCTCTCACCGTGGTGATAGCCACCGGGCCGGCGCGCTTGTTGCGCGCCTCTCGTTTGAACACCGGGCAGGCGGTGCTGTTGGCCGGGTGAGCCTCGGCGCAATTCGCACAGACCGGCGGGTCCGTCTTGGGGCGCTTACAATCGCGCGCGAAGTGCGGTTCGCTGCAGCGAACGCAGGCGATCCTCCGGTGGCATTGTTTAGACGAGTGCCTGAACTGCTGGCACCGGTGACACTGAGCGGGGCCTTTCTTGCCCCTCCATGCGTCGATCTTGATGCCCGGTAGATTGAGCATCTCAGAGACCTTGTAGATCTCTGTTATCGCTGCCTCCGTTCTCTTGATGAGAGCGAAGAATATGCAGCCGGGTCTGCCCTGCCTCGCCTTGATCTGGCGGGAACTTGAACTCCAGGCGTTCTAGCTCCTCCATAATATCTTTGTGGTCTGTGTTTTCCAGCAGACCCCTGATCGCTACTTTTATACTCCGCTCCTTCGGGAGGGAGTAAGAGAACCAGCTGAGTCCCTCTGTCGCCTCGAGGTCGCACAGGTACCTCTGCACAGTCCGGAACTCGGCCTCGCTCTTAGGCGGGAAACGCACCCCCTTGCCGAGGGGCTTGGCATTCGGGCTGTGGCCGAGTAGTTGCCGCAGCTTGCCGAAATGCTGTACCCAGTTGGGCCACACCTCGACGACGAGCGGCGGGTACCTGGACTCACCCTTTTTTTGCGCGTCTGCGTTGGCCGGCGCCGGCCCGGCGCCATTGTTTGCGGCGCCACTGGAATGCGCAGGTAGCGCGCTCGGGGCCGGCGCCGCCGTCGCTTCGGCGAACGTGAGAGTGCGAGCGAGACGGGGAGAGTCCCCGTCTCTCTTCCTCTACAGCATCTTTTTGGGCGGCGACAAGGTAGGTGACGATGCACTTACCTCCTACTCCCTTGGTCTCTTATGAGGGACCCTCGTCTCCTCACGTGTCTGCGGGGTCGGCGTCGTCTCCTCCGCCGACTCCGCTATGCAGTCGCTCTCGTCGACTGCCGCTTCCGATGTCCTTGTCGTCGAGGACTGCGAAGCGCTGTCCAGCTCCATCTCGTCGCTGCTCGACGACTCCACGGAACTGCTGCAGCTTCTTCGCCTCCTCGGGCTTGTTGGTGGCGATGAGGTTGGGGACATGGTCCCCGTGCAGCTCGAGGGCCTGCACTGGAGTGTGGATTCTTCACCTACTTATCTTCAAAGTGGGCAGTCTGCGCGTGAACACTTCGGCGGCCTCACGTCGCCGGGCGGTCCAGTTGGCGGTGTTCTGCACCGAAACTTCAAAAAATTCTCTTCAGAATGGTTCGTCACGCCAGTGCGTGCAACTGCAGTCAGTTGCTTGCAGACTGAGCCGATCCTTGACTTTGTATCGTTCCTCCGCCCTTTATAAGCACAGGGTAATAAAGCAACGCGAAAGGGGGGAAGATAAGATATGATAGACGAAGCTCGTGATTTTTCCATTATTAACATAATATGGTCTCCTCTGGGAATCAACGTTAGATCAAAGGAGAAAACATTACATGATACCTCAATTTATTTTGTATGTAAGTATGTTATACTGTTGCATAATATTCTTACATATAAAATAGAATTGGGATATAAATCTTACATACAAAACCAATTTATTTTGTATACAACAATATCCTTACATACAAAATAAATTGGGGTATCAGGTAATGTGTTGTATAACATCATTACATACAAAATAAATTGTAAATGTACTTTTATACAATAGTTCAGTATTTATTTAATGGTGTTCCATTCATTCCTAAAAAAAGTTAAGATTTTGAAGACAAATTGATTTACAAAAAATAAATGATACACGATTTCATATAGAACTGTCATTCCAAAGCATCTTACATATGCATATTTTTGTACAAAGTCAACCTTAAGGGCATTGTTTCAAGTCATTTTGACAAAGCAGCAGCAGAGCCTACTGAGCATTCGGAGCCATTTGGTGTCTAGGTACCGACGCCTATTACCATACGCCCACCATCATAATTATCTGCACACGCATGACACCTGTTCAATGGGTTACCGGCTAGTCACAAGCAACACAAGACGCAACCGTATTAGCATCACTTTCAAGGCGGCATCATGTGAGCGTATTGTGCCTCCCCAGTCATGTTGGACCAATTCGGCTACCACAGAGCTCTAACAAAATCCATGATTCTAAACGAAATTCAAAATATTAGAATACGTTTATGTTTTAGTTCATTGTAAGGTTAATGACCAACTTTACGATGGTAACACAAATTCGTCCATTTTATATAATATTTTAAAAACAAAAACCCAACAGAAATTACTCGTTAAAGAAAACATATCCAAACTCTGCCACAAACGATCGCTTGTCTTGTAAAATGTTGCGAAACTTTCACAAAAGGATTTTGCTAAAGATTTTTTAAGCTTAAGACTTTTAAAGACGTCAGGTACTTAGAAGTTCTGCACCGAAGCCGAGCCAAAGATAAACTTAGGGGAGAAGCGTCCTCGAGATAAGACCGGCAAAAGGTCCCTGGCATAATGAACAAGCCGGTGTCGCAATTACAAAGTCACGAGCCTGCAGTAATGATTTTAAAGCCTTCCTTTGTCACATCAACACCTGCATTGAAATAGTCGAATACAACAGTAACTTTAATCAGAGACTTAAATAGTAGCTTAGCTTAAGGTGGCTTCACCTAAGATAATATATCATTGCCCTGCATTAAAAATACACACAACAGTGATTTTAATCAGAGATTTCACTAAGTTTTCTTACGGTGTGGTACGAGGTTTTACATAAAATATATCTAGGAAACTGTTAGTTTTTTGGGACATTGAGCAATGTTAATAAATTACTTTATGTTATTCCTCATCGTCCCTCCTAAACTGGTGAAATTTCCTTATGCATACAGCAGTATTAGTAGATACAAGTAAGAACTATAGCAATAAAAAAGTAGGATTAACACAAGCCCGTTACGGTACTTACCACAGGACTTTTAAGTGGTGTGATGGACGTTAACGTGGTGTGGTCCACAAGTATTATTATTGTTGGAACGAAGCGATTCCTTATAGCGCGTCGCGAAGGAGGCCAGACGGAAAAAATCAAACGAAATGCGTTGTCAAGCCACACGGCGTGCAAAGGTTCTCTCTCTCTCCCTATATATATATATATATATATATATATGTATATAATAAGTTAAGTATTTTGTTAAGTATAATGTAGCCATGATAACCTGAAGACAAAAAATCTTCGTAGTCAGTCGAACTGAAGAGGCTGAACTAGCGCCGCCAACTAGTATTAGGTCCCACCGAAAAAAAAAAAAAAGTTGCTATGATTGTTTTTTAAGTTGATACAGGTTTTTTTGTACGAGTATGTAATAAATTATAAAGTAACAGAAAATAATAACAATAATTAATTGTGACAGTGAGTTAGGTAAGCAGAGAATTTTATTGTCTGCATAAAATCTCTTCTTACATAACTCCTTCAACTTCGTTCCATCTGGGTGTCCCTTGACACCTCTCAACTTTTTATTTAAAATCTAGGTACTACAGACGATCTGCCTTATTATTCACAGGGCCACGAGGACCCTCACTAATCGCAAGAACTATCTCTTAAGGTCAGTGTTATGTCAGCAAAATTTATTTCTCCAATCGTACTGGTCCAATTTTCATTGTAATCATCAGTAAAAGGATCGTATCTAAAATAGACATAGAAGTTATACATAAACACGAAATCGTATGGAACATAATGTGACATTACATGAATGTATGTGAATACAACACCAATGATGATATAATACTTTCGAAGCTAACAATTTTATTTCTTTTGAGCAGGATTTAGAAAAGAAGTAAAATGTAAAGAAGTAGAAAAGAAAATGCCATCGCACTTCGAAATCACCGCATTAAAGAAAACTCGACAAAGGTCCTCTAGAATTCAATAAAAAGAGTGCACTAAAAAGGACGCCTCAATATTGAACAAGAAACAAAGAGGGTTCAGGAGGCCACAAAAATCGGAGCCAAGTTCTTTATTGCAATGCTTCAGGATCTTATCGGACGATCAACAACCCCAGGACCTTACAGCGAACTAAAATGTTATATCAGCCTCTTGGCTTTAGTTAAAATATAGCTAAGATAATTGCTTAATTGTCGTAACAAGGGCGCAACTTTATAGCTTCGTTCGCTCTTGTTAAATTAAATATTGAATTTTTTAAAGCTTGATTACAGCAATTTGCAAAACAGCGTCTGTTGTTTGCATTATTTTTTTCTTTTTTACAATAACACTATAAAATAATAGTACACAAAAGTAAGTTTATTTAGCTCAAGGCTTGACATTTAAAATCTTTAAAATTTTGCTGCCAGTTTTGTTGATAATTTATGACTGAAATCTACCAGAAAAAAGTAACGTTTATGAGAAAATACGCACATTTATTTATGAATGCTAATGAAATTTGTACCTGAGCTTCTTAGAATAATACATTCTAAGTAAAATTAATTCCCGTCTCTCTATGTATTTTTTTGAAAAAAAAAATCTTGCTCTCTAAATTAAAAAGGTAACATTCCATTTACAAAGTTAACGTTTCTAACATTGGCGGCGTTTGCTGAGTCGTCGTTTTAAATCAAAGTCTTTGGATAGTCACAACTACGGTGCACCGTCAGCTAGGGCTGTCACAGTTTTTACATTTAATTGATAGTTTATCTATATTGAAAACGTTATTACTAAATACAATTTTACAATATGTAAGAATGTGTCCTTTATGACTAAAGACACATTCGAACAGGAAACCTAAAAGCAATTTGAAAACAAATTGTGTAAGTTTTCGATTTCATGTAATATTAAAAAAGGAAATTCAATAAACAAAAATTTCAGTAGAAATAAAGAGATAGGTAGTATTTTTGCATCCATTTCATTCCAACGATATAAAAAGTATCGTACTATGATTATACCTTACCTACTACAACCTTTGATCTTATATATTTAATAGTAATTAATTCGCTTGTTCGTTTAGGAGTTCGACCTCAACCTCGGTAGCGAGCAGACGTGTCTTTCGACTGTGCTCGCCCGCCTTTGTGTGTCCGAAGCCATTGTCCGCACCGCGG